>CM052348.1:1338436-1486484 GCA_028551395.1 Casuarina glauca
GGCACACAGACAACCAGCCCCAGACAAGTTGCAACTCACTAGAGTTAAAATTGTGAATCTCCGAGTTTTCAGCACCCTATTGGATTACACATATTTTGAAAGACTTAAAGCTATTCTTTAAAGACAAACTATGGAAATTTTACTTTGCGAGACATATAAAATAAGATGACTGTGTCAAGAGCGCCAATGGGCATAGATATCACTACAATTTTAGCCTTTGAATGTTATATTAAAATAATAATTATTTTTATCATGTTTCTTCATCTTAAATATAAAAACACTAGTAATGAAGTATCTTATCTAAATTAAACTTCATCACCGTTTCGGAGACTCAAGAGTCGAAAAGTTGATAATGCAAGTTAGAAAGGCAAACGACAGACTTCAAATCTTCATCAAAAGCAAGAGCGTGAGACTGGGCCAGTTCACAAAACAGAATAAAGATGCTAAAAGGAGCACCCGCCAACTTTGATAAACGAAAAGTAAGGGTAATCCACTGGGAAAAAGAAACGTCGCAATGATTCCTTTCCTCACAGTAAAATCTTAATGGGTGCAGATTCATGTCTTCAAGTTTTTCCTATAACTTGTCAAAAAAAAAGTCATTTACAATTTTTTTTTCTAAGAAGAAGCAATCATTCTTACAGATTCTGATACCTTAGCATTTTAGCTTTCAAGAAAGATAGAAAAAATAAAGCAGAAAAAGGAAATGAGTGGGAGCAAGCACTGCCCGATGAAGCCACAAAGCTGAGGTAGGTAGGGACGATGGGATGAATGTATGAAGCACCAAGACAAAGAGCACTACGAATCAATCCCGGAACTTAAACAAAATTCCGGCACGAGGAAGAAGAATATCAGACAAATGCACCAGACCGAGCTGTAGGCTACTTTTTCCTTTATTTTATCAAAACGACCACCAAGATAATTTCTGGGTGAAAACGAGTTCAGTGGATGCGTTTTAACTCAGATCCAGTGTTCTTTTCTGACGACTATTGTTGTGATAGCAGATTCCTCATTTCTCCCTGGTGCAACAGACACATATAGTGACGGCCTTTATAGTTATAACAAGTATCGTACAGCATATTACTTTTATTTGTAGATCAAACTTTTACGTATAGCACGGCATCATTATAGTCCACTCATGCATAGTTTAGGCTTATCAAAATATCATACAAATACTAACAATCATAACAATTAGATGATATGTACATTAATGTATGTGTAATTATATCTGTTGGGTTCTTGTTTTTAAATAAAGTTTGAGATTTGCAATCTTAGTATCTATTGATTCTGTTATTTAAATATTTATTTCCTTAGTATTTTCAATGTTATTATATTTTAGAATTGATGGTAAATATTAATCTATAGAAATTCAAAATACGATTAACTTAATTCGAAAGAATGCTAAGCACTTTAAAAGTTTTATGAGGTAAAATATTTTAAGAATCATGCAAAATATTGATCCAAAAGAACAAAAAAAAATTTAAAAAGAAAAAATGATAAAGAAATTTAGGAAGAAACAAGAAGGTAGTTGGTTTATGGGCGTATGTAAGAATGCAGGACATAGACTAAGTTTATTTGGACATTTGATAAATCTTAAAACAAAATGAAACTTTAGATTCTCTTCAAAGCAAATGACTAGCTATGGGTCAGTATTCTTTTATTGATTGCCAATGACCGAACTTCATTGCTTTTTTTCTTCCATATCTGCGTAGCATTTCTCTCGTGGTGCTTAATATTTTAAGCCAGTACTTTGTAAATTTTCTAGAAGAAAGTGAATGAAATCCACAGCAACAGCAATAAAAAAAGATCAATATGTAAATGATGAAGGGTTAATGCGGTGTCATTGTCCCGCTAAAGTTGGCTCACAACCCATGATCAATATCACATGGTAATCATCTTTAAGTGCGGACTCTATCTAGCAGCTGAATCACCCGAATTAATGCAGTAATTCACGGAAATAACATATACTATAATTTAATATATTAATACACAATCTGTGCAAGAAGCAGCTCTACCGGGTCTTCATCGTGTTGCTCAGCCACTGTCCGGGGCGAACGATTATGCCATCTGGGCTCGTGATTTCCAGCGGGCTTTCATCACCAAGGACAACGAAGTTTTCCTGGATGAGACTGTCCCCCTTCCAACGGACGACCACCTGGCTCAACAATGGCGAAAATGTTCCGAGCTTGTCCACACATGGATTGCCAACTGTATCAAGCCAGACGTTGCAATCGCTCTCCCTCCGACCAAAGATGCTTGGGTCATGTGGTTGAATATCTTTGAGATGTTCGGACGGCGATCACATAACTGAAATAGGGCAACCCAACTGTCCCCCTTTCAGTTGGGTTTCGTTTTGCCTAATTTTGCACACCTATAACGCCACTAAACATCCGTATATACCAGAGTATCTACAATGAATGCAGCAAGAGAACGAATCTCTGCAGGAGTAGCAAAGGAAAAGAAACATGCATGTCCCATATGCAGGGCTGAAGGAGGGCTAACACAAGATCAATCCATCACCCGACCAAACCAAAATGGGCCTTGAAATTGGAATTCATGAAATCAATATAACAATCAAGAGGACATGACCCTATCAGTGAAAACTTCATATAAGACCAGAAAGAGCAAGTTCAAAAGATTCTTTGCCTTACCTCAATCAGCTTGACTTAACATGCACCTAAATTATGTCATTATCCTCCATACCAAGATCATCGGGGGTTGCTGCTGGACTTATTTTATTCCCATCAAAGCAGAACACGAAGTTTTGTACGTCAAGCTTCACTTTATCCGCATACATTCTGAAAAGCCGCTCAAGGCTGTCATCCTGTGAGATTAGAAAAACTATACTTATAATTGATGTTGTCGAACACATCAAAAATATAAAACATAAAGCAGTTGCCAAACAAATTAACTCCTGTTCTTAGGCCAGGCAAAAAAGGAAAATATATATACAATTGAACAAAATATTAGATCAAGTTGTACATCACAGATAATTATCAAACTCTCTTATGATTTTCTGTTCATTTTGCCACAACTCATTGTTGGTATTCAGAAACAACCTGACGCCCAAGATTGATAACAGCCCTACAGTTCGAACCCATACGCTATCCAGCTATCAGAGTACATTACCTTAATTATACAAAAAAATATATAATTTTTCTACAGTTACGAAACCGATTGACTGATATCCATAGTAATCCATGTAAATAGCAGAAAGTTTAGTACGCGGGAATGTTTATTCCATTCTTCTCAATCTTGAGTAAAAATTATACTTGATATGTAAGAGAGTATTAAGGACCAAAGTTTTACATTAACAAAATTTTTTAATTAATGTTAAATATAAAAGTTATTTTTTCAATTAATAAATTAGTTTTTAAACTTTTTAGAAATGTGACTACTGAATCTAAGATTCGCATTTTTGATATTACCTATTCTCAAAGAAAAAAATGTACCCTGAGACCTCTCGTGGCACCATCCTTGCCAAAATTTCAAGAAGATATGATTTCTCGAGTAGTTGCCTAGAAAGATTTATCAATATTAAAATATTTTTTTCTCAATTTGTCCCATTGAATCATGGGATAAAGACCAGAGGTTTCACACTTTAATTTTTAAATTGTAATATAATCATGTAGCAAATCTTCCTCACATCTTTCGACATTAATTAAGATTCTTTGCATCAAACTAAGGAATAATGTTGCTTGCTTTAGTACTTTCATTTGCAAATAGTAATTACAAATTGAGGAAGTCTTGGCTTAATATTTTCTTATCATAAGGGCTGCATGCGCCCAATTGGATGCTCGAGAATTATGAATATTAGAAAGAAGGCAAAAGAAGAAAACTTTTGTGCATACGAGGGTTGTCCGATGCAAAATATTGACTCTAAACTTCCACAATTCTGATAAGTTTTCAAAACAAAATAATGTGAAACGAACAAGTGTCTATTTCCATTTCAAAATTTTTTCTCATTGACTCAAAGTGAGGATTAACACAACTGCTGGAAAAATACGAAAAGTAGAAAATAAAATAATTATTTTTTTGGTAGCTTGAATTATCCAGATGCTAAGTACACATTAATTTTAGTCCAAACAAATCATTCAGCACCAAAACACCATGAGAAAAATGTGCCAAAAGAAATATGATTGAAATTAGCTTATCGAAAACCATACAACAACTAGTGCTCTATTTGCCTACAAAACCCAAGAGTATCTCAAATCCAAAACCTATGAAAGCATTTAAAGAGCCATAAGGGAAAAATTACGACTCTTCAATGGCATCTATGAACTCTCAGGCAACCTCTTCATTTCCGAACCACTGGATGGGATGTTAGTTGTAGGTATGTGTTTTGTTATACTTAAATCTCCACATATTAGGATGATGAACTTGGAGATTTAGGTATAATTTGTATTTCATTTTACAAACTTGAATCAACCATTTTTAAAGAAATTTGCAAGCAATCTTACAACTCTTCAATGGCATCCACAAACTTTCAGGCAACCTTTTCATCTTTGACCCATCGCATGTGGAGCATGTGGAGTATGTCGGGACGGGGGGGAGGTGGGGGAGGTGGGGGAGGATGGGGAGGAGGAGGAAGGGAAAAAGGAGAGTGTAAGTGGAGAGCAGAATTTTGCTTCGGTGCGGCAATATGGATTGCTTCTGGGGCTCATACAGCAGAATTAACACCACCAGGTGAAAATAATGATGACGGCATTCCTAGGCTTTTGGAAAAAAAATGGTTTTCAATTTTCTCGGCATCAAATGAAATTGCTTTTATGTTCTCTGTTATTTCGGCCATCATATTCTTCTCAATTTTTATGTTTCAAGATGACAATGGAGATTCCCGATGGTCAATGAGATGCATGAACATTGGATTCGTTACTCTTTTCATTGCCATAGTAGGAATGGCATTCAACTTTACTGCAGTGCACTTTTTGACATATCAAAGAAAACGAGCATGGCTTCCTATCACCATATTTTCCCTTACTTTTGTGGCAGTGATTTTGTCCATTGTAATTTTTCGGGGAATTTGGTCCTTTTTCCATGAACCACAGGCAACTCACCCGATCCCTGTGCAAACAGCAGAACAACCTGTGCATGCTATGGGTGCTCAACAAGGTGATCCACATTTGGGTAGTAGCAGTTCAGCGTTGTCCCCTGAAGCAGTGCAAGACACTGGAGAAGCTCAGGGTGAGTATGGCGAAAACGGAGATGGAACTTCATCTAGGCCTTTCGCTGGTTTTCCTCCTCATCAAGGCCTACCAAAACAGGAAGTGCTCTCCCAGCAGCACCATCGTTCTCTTTCTACAGCTTCGCATGCAGGTGCTGCAGCAACGCAATTCAAGTGGTCTGGAACAAGGATCGCTAATGGGTGCCAAACACATAGCAATTTTCAGCCCGCCAGTTTCTCAGGTGACTCCCCTAGATCTGTGGTAATTGAGTCAGATCTTTAATCAGCGAGTTTACCTGGTCAGGGATTCAAATCTCTCTCCCCCTCCCCGTCTTTCTGTGTTCTTGGCTAAAAGCCTGTTTCCGTGGTTTACAAACATTTTGAACAGAGAGTGATATATTGGGGCAGTGTCGTGGGAATAAATTTACAACTCAATCAATAGCTTAAAACAAAAGTCCGGCACGAGGAAGAAGAATATCGGACAAATGCAGCAATCAGTCACTTAATTCAGATTGAGCAGACCGACCTGTCGGCTGTTTTCTCCCTCATTTTATCAAAACCGTCATCAAGATATTTTCTTATGAAAATGAGTTCAGTTGGTACGTTTTAACTCAGATCCTGTGTTTCTCTTCTGACGACTATTGCAGTCATAGCAGACGCCTCATTTCTTCCTGCTGCAACAGACAAATGTAGGGGCAGCCTTTATAGTTATAACAAGTATTGCACAGCATATTACTTTTATTTGTATAGAAAACTCTCTTTTTTATGGGGAAAAAAAAAAACTTATACGTATAGCACTAAGACTCATGATTACAAGATTGTTTGTTTTGAGGATAAATTATGGATTTCAGTCTTCGATGCAGCCAACTTGCGGAGGCACGAATATGAAAGAAATGCATAAGTAATTGAAACAAAATAATCAAGGAAAACGACAAGGGTTTGGTGAAGATACCCATGGAACCAGCGTCCGAAAGTGAAGACTCCAAAAAGCAAACGTTGAAGAATTCAAGTCGTCGTGAAAAGCAGAAGCACGACAAAGTGTCAGTTCATGGAATAGAATGACAATTTTTTTAAGAAAGCTTTCTATGGAAATGTTGAAACATGACTCCAAATAATTCCAATCCACAACCACATGTAACCTTAATAATCAATAACCAACGATGAAGCACTAGAGAGCAAAAATCACAATGATTCAACTAAAATTATCGAAAACAGTCATCCACAAAAAAGTTAAAAAATTAAAAAATAATAAGAGCAAAAAAATATCTCAGCCTTGAACTTATTAAAAAAATTATTTTTTTCTGCATCTCTGTTTGTTTTGTCATTACGTATGTACCTTTATTTTTCTATAAATATCAACTTTAAATGAATCATAAAGTTTCATATGTTTTTATATCATAGTATCTACGCCAGTTGGTTCTTTAATCAGAGCAAACAAAGGCAAAAAAAATTTGACATTTTTATTTCTTCCAAGCGACACATATCATAAGGATAAAGGGCTTATGCATGGAAAAAGGGAAAAAGAAATAGGAAAAAAATAAAAAATTCATTAAACTAGACTATATCATAAGGATACCATTTTTAAATATTATTGATATGAGACAACTACGAATAACTCATTTATCACAAAGAGATTACGGTGATTTAATTTATAATAATAAACCGATTGCATAAATCATAGGACCTCACTTATACCTAATTCTAAGATCATGAAATCACGGGGTTCACATTGTAAGACTCCGGCGACCCAGCATTCTCCTGCCGCGTGCAACCTGTTCTTAATCTTTCTTTGCTCAGATTCAACTTTTAAGGAAATTTCAAATCATTATCAACTGCAAGAGCAAGGAAAAAGTGCCAGATATAATGACATTATGCGAACTGGAAAAATCGAGACCCGTACCTACCATACACTAACCAAAATCTTCTGGAGCTTCAAAACAAAAGGCAATAGCACAAAGTTAAATTACACATGCTTCTCCAGTGTTCCTTTTCCTGGACTATTTCAACATTAGTATTTTGCAGAAGGATATCGAGAGTATAAAAAAAGTTTTTGAGGGAAAGAAAACAAGCACAACCCTTACCCAATGTGCCTGAATAGGTGTTGAGTGGGACACGGTTGTAACATGCAGCCATTGAAGCGTGGCTGGATGGGCATGATGGGATGGGTATATATGTTGCCACACAAATATAAGGAGACGCTTCAAGAAAAAATACTTAAAACGAACAAAGAAATTTAGATGGAGTGGTGGGTTAGGAGATAATTATATCGGCTTGAGAACTTACAATGTGCAGTGATATTTATATAGGCATGTAGACCTAGTTAAGCAAAGTGAGAGGGCCACCGTTGCCATATAAATCACCAAACATTGCCATCCCAAAGGCAAGCAAATAACAAGACCAATACAAAGAAATAGAGAAGGCATACGGGAGCAGCAAGCACACAAGAGGATAAGTATTTACTTCAGAGACTCTAAACTTCACTTTGTGACGGATAGTATTCTGACAGTAAGTGGTGTCGAGCACATATTATCAATCTGTACAGTTATTGTTCTTATGATGGTTGTAGCCATAATTACTCTCTCATAACTATTATTCTTTTGCTTCAATCTTTGGACAAGAATGTTATTTTATTACTTAACCATAACAAAACAACTTTTCTCAAAATTCTGATATATTGATTTCTGCATACATAATATGACGTGATTATTGCAAATACATTTCTGATTTAGTTAAATTACCAAATAACTTTCTAGCAAAATATCCTTAGTATTTGAGCACAATTAGATTATCAATAATTGTTACCCATAAATAGATGTTTTAAAACAGAGAATTTTTTGTAAAATCATCTTTCAATGTAACTAAGTATTTTAAACACACAATTATGTATTAATTTATTTCTTTTCTGTCACAGCAAATAATAGAAAAAAATGGAAGAGACATTTCCACGAACAACTGATCGACAAGTGCTTTTTCCAAGAGAAGCTAATGCCGGCAAAGGTGACAGGAACACATACACGTAATTAGGTGATGCAACCACAAACATACCTCAAGAAACTAGCTTGTACACAAAAGATTCACTCTGACATAACTGGATATAATGGGTTTGATGCAGTAGAACCAAGTTCAAGTGAAAGTGAGAAGAGTAATGTGATTAATGCAGACAAATGTGCGTCACTGGGGGAGATTCTCCCCAACATGCACTTTCAACTGATTTTCTAATATACGTCTTGCGTTTTATGGGCTTCGTATGGCTGTCCAAAGAGGTATTTGGCTTAGTGCTGACCATCTAAATCAACATTTTCCAGGCTCCCTTCGATCTCCCGTAACAACACTAGAGAAGGTGTCAGCACCTAGAAGAGATTATATGGCCTCTCACAGGTACCCAAGATGCCGCAGATCTCTGGCACTACCCTGCAAGAAATAGGGGCCCATTTCATAGGGCACATCGATAGAGTCATCAAAATTAACCAGCCTGTTACGAATCAGGACAAACTCCCCAGATGGTCCGAGAATTTCCACACCAAATGCTGGAGATAAGGAGCGGCCCACGACTCGAACAAAAGACAAGCATATATAGTATAAGCCATCCACTTCATGTCTCTGAACCCTACCCAGGAGCTCAATTTGTAAAATTGCACCAACGCAAATAATAGGTTTTGGAAGCTTAGATCTCTGCATCTCACTTTTCTGTGCCATTTGGAATTCTTGTGAAGTGTAGGTCCATATGAACCTCCCATCAGGAGACCCAGCGGAACGGCAACACACGTCAGCACAACTTCTGCAATAAGCCACCCGAAAGCGCACAGATTTGGCTGAATATACAGGTAAACCTTGGAAAGGGCATATGTTGATTTCATTAATAACACAAAACTGACTGTCCAACTTGTATGTTAGTGTCTCAGGCACCTCAGTGTTGCTTTGTCCTTTACTAGACCAGTAGAAAGCTTGACATTGTGTCAAAGTATGATCAATTCTTTTCCCAGGACTATCAGTGCTAGAAGCACAAATTGCTCTTGTAATGCAATCCAAACCACAAAATGATGAACAAACTCGAGCTAAATAAGCATAGGCCCTGTGATCCTTTTCCAAAGCTTTCCATTCGTCTGAACAGCTAGATTCAACTGTAGGCTTTATTGCAGCACATTTTTTGATCTCTCTAACACTAGCAACTCTTGACAACTGAGGAATCATGCTCACACACAACTGCTGACAAAGACCATTTGCAATTACAAAATGTCGCCAAGACCGAGAGACAGTGATAATGGAATTGCAAAATGTCGCAAAGCAATAATGAGTAAAAAAAATAACAAATTATGACGCCAAACTTTATTATAAAAAAAAAAATTAGTCACACAGATTCAAAATACATTTGCAATTCCATTGGTACTTCCTTTGTCCTAGTAAGGCCCACATTTTTGCATTCACATCACGTGCAGTCAAAGGCCCACGTCTCCAACATCAAAAACCTGCGCATTAGCGAGTGTTCCAACATGTATAATATATGCCTAGAGGCCGATCAGAGTTCCGAAGTTGTAGAGGCCTGAACTAGAGGCCCAAACATAAGTGCCTTAAGGAGTTGAAGCCCATACGAGTGGTCTTCTTTTTTGACGCCGCATTCAGTACCTGTACCGTTCAACATTTCAAAGATGGGGTTTCAATTTTCTTTTTTAATTAGATAGATAGGATTAGTACTTTAAGGTCATATACACCATAGCTTTGTCACTAAATTATTGTTCCGAGTTCTAACTTTAACATATAATAAGCAAAAGTCTAATTAAAGCACAAGGCATCAAAAGTTCACATTAGAGGCTTGAAGCAACTGTTAGGAATGTGATATATATTTTATTTTTTATATTATTTGATGATTGACAAAAAGAAAATATTTGAAAAATGAATTTACATATAAAAATTTTGTAAAGTAAATAAATATAAGGTTATGGTTTATAATATTTATTGGTAAAATAGGCATTAAAATTAACTTTATATTTTACATTTGGGAATAAATTTAGTTTATTCTCGATTTTGATAACATTTTACAACAAAGAGGAATAAAATAAAAATAGAATAACGAGATAGGCATAAGCATTCACTTGTTGAGTATTAGAAATGGATCCATAATTTAACCTAAAAACTAGTTAATGAGTTAAGGGGATTTTTTTATATATATTTATACACTATCCAACAATTAGATTTTTCATTTTTTTTAAAGTGAGACTTTGGTTTCCAATACTCTTTTATACATTAAGCATATATTGGACTCAAGGTTAATTAAGATAAAATAAATACCCTTTGTATACAAAGTATATTTTAAAAGCTCAAGATTGAATAGAAGCCGTAGATCAACTTAAGTTTTAGTATTATATTAAAAATAGGCCCATAATCTAACCCTAAAGCTAGTTCATGAGATATGAAAGATTTTTTATATTTAAATACTACTAAAAATTATATCTTTTTCATATGAGATTTTCATCATCAATAAGGAGCATATAATACCTTCCCAATGTATTTCCCTCTAAATTATATTCATCATGATCAAGAAGATAAATTCAATTAGGACACCACAAATAAATCTCATTACAGTTTTTATAAATGCTTTTATATCTAATATGAAGTATCCAAAATAGTCAAAAAAGATGTATAAGAAATATAAACGAATAAACTGGTCCACAACCGGGAAACCAAAAAACTAAGACAACCAGCCCCATACATGATTGTGAATCTCCGACTTTGCAGCACCCAATTGGAGTACACAAACTTTGAAAGGCTTAAAGCTATCCTTGAAAGACAAACTGTGGATAGGAGAATTGTGTCGAGAAGGCCAACGGGCATAGATATCGCTACAATTTTAGCCTTTGGCGACTTATATTCTAATATTGTTTTATGAGGATATTTTATATTAAATATAAAAACACTAATAACGAAGTATCGTAGCTAAACATAAAACTCTGATATACTAATAAATAAAGTCTTAACTTTAAAGAAGAACAAATTCTAGACTCTTGTACCATAATCTATTTAAAGGATAAATGCAAGATTCACCCTAATTGTGAACCAACTTATCTCCTGGATTTGTGGCTTCGAAGCAGCCAACTTACGGTGGCATGTCGTTCGCCTATGACCTGCCACCTGCTCCTTATCCTTAATTTGGTCCGTCTTTTTCACATGCTTAGCTTTCACACAACGCTGCCATCATCAGAACCAAAAGCCTAAGAAAAATGCCAACGACCATAAAACATGTCAAATACAAGGATGAAGACCCATGGCGACCATAAATCTGTGCGGAAGCTCCAGAATGAAAAAGGAATGCAATAGGGGAAGAACGGAGAAGAAGACCTATGGCTACCATCCAAGAAAAAGTGTTCGGTGCTCCAGAAGTGAAAAAACAAAGTAGCATTATGAGCTTCCTTCAAAATCAATCACTAAAAGTGCCAACGCATGCACAAAGAAAATCCAACATATGAGTTATCCATCAAATGAACATTTTTATTGTCAATATTCTAATTTAGAGTAATGTCTTATATGAGTATGATCAATTCTAAAGGAAACAAAATTTAATCATTTTTGACATAATATCTTGTCCTGAATTGGGACTAGCTATTTTGCTTCTTACTACTTTAATTTTAATCTTATATTTTGTTATGTATAATTTAATAGAAACTCAAATTTATTGAATCAATTTAGTAGGAAACAAGAGAGTTGAAAATTGCTATCCTTTTGGCTGTGAATTTTCTGATTTTTCTATTAATAGAAATTCTGAATATGCCTACTACTATTCCTCAGAAATAACTTGATTTCTACATATAAGTTATTACTTCATTCAACTTTGTTCCTCAAACTAGGGATGTTTTGCTTTTTTGCTTAACACACAAACTAAACAGAATCTTATGCCAAAGGAGGGCTAGTGGATTGTAGTTATCGCAACAACTTTTGATTGTTTAGGAGTTGTTGTAGTCTAGGTTCTCCCACGGTCCACGAATGATGGATAATTTGCCTTGCAAGTGACAGGCGAAGTATGGAGGATCGTATAGAAGAGGAGCAAAATATCGTAAATATTGCTAGAAAACCCATCAAGATGAAAATTGAGTAGTTATTATCACCGAGTTGACTGTTTACGTAATACATGCTTTTATCTTATTAATCTTATTAATCTTGTTAAGTGGGACCATCAAGATGAAGAGCCATAAGCGATCATACAAAAACCAAGATTCTTCATCACTTTCAAGGAGACTATCAAGCAAAAGCAATAAAGAGTCACATAAAAAACAAAAATAACAAGTTATGAAACAAAAATATAGATTAAAAATACATTTACAATTTCATTGATAGTACATTTGTACTTATGCATAAACTCCTACAAAGGCCCACATTTCTAACAGAAAAAACTTGCGCATTATTGGATATTCGAATATGGGTATTGTATGCCTGGAGGCTACACTAGAAATTGACATTCAAGAAGCATAGGCCCAAACATGAGTGCCTTAAGGAGTAGAAGCCTACACTAGAGGCTTAAAGAAGAAGTGACCCAGGACCAACCTGAAGTAGTAGAGATCAACACTCAAAAATAAGTTTTTAACATTTTTTATTAGTTAAATGGGATTAAGACTCTAAGGTTGTGTACGTAGTAGCCTTGTTACTAAATTATTGATTTCAGTTCGAATTTTTGACATGTGATAAGCAAAAGTCTAAACTAAAGCACCAACTAGCAAAAGTTCTGAATCTTTGCAAAGATCGGATCTCTGGATTTCTGCCCCTTGAGAGAGCCGATCTGTGCAATTTTGGCGATGTAGAGAGGCAGACAGTTGGGCTTGGCTCTCTAATCGCTCCCAAAACGATGTCGTTTCGCTGAGATTTTTTATTCTTCGTCATTCGAGCCTTGCTTCCTCCTTTCTCATCAATCTTGAACCAAAATGTTGTGGGTTTGTTTCTAATCAATGGATCGGCTTCTTCCTCAACTAGCTCATACCCTTCTTGCATCTAAAACACCTCGATTTGATAGTTCTTGCTCAATCAATCAAATGGGTCTCGAGTCGTAAAGAACACTTCCGGTTCATCTTGATTTGATCTTCATGGACTGCTTGAATCACAAATTTCTCTTCGTAGATTTCTTCTCCCCTTTGATACCTTTCTAATGCAGCCATTTTTTTATTCAACTGAGCTATCTTTGTCCGTGCACAGGGCAAATCGTCGACCGGGTCGCGCAACTGATTCGGGCCAGACTGGGTCGGAATGCCTTCCGGGTCGCGCACGTGCAAAACAGATCAAGGTTGCGGACCGGGTCGTGCGCTGGTGAGCAGGTCGCCTACTGGATCGCAACTGCTGGTGACACTGGGCCTGGGTTGCCAAACAAAAACCGCGTGTTGTGGGCTTCGGGTCTGGGTCGCGCATCAATAACTCGAGCACGGGCCTGGGTTGCGCGCAGGAAGCTCTGGATCGTGCAGGGCTTCGTGGATTGGGCTCACTCACAATGTTTTGGGTTCTGCTTTTTCTTTGACATGCACATTAAACGGGCCACTTGATTTGTACATAATTTGGCAATTATTTTGAACTTTCTTGGATGATTTTCCTACAAAAATTTCATGAATTATTTTTCTTATAAGACAAATAATAACAACTATTTATTCATATTTTCTCTTTGACAAAAATTTCACAAATATATCAAATAGTATCATTATTTGATATTACAATTCATGCACTATTATCTCTTATATTCATTCTGCATATTAAACTATGAAAAATATTTATACATTAGCTCTAAATATATTTTTCATGTCAAAACTACACTTACATGTAATATGCTCTTTTTTCTTTTTATCATCATCAAAATAATAATGAAATAGCAATATCCTTAATAGTCTATAATACCTCTTTCCTTCATTTGCCCCAAACACAATGAGATGGTGGATGTACACAACTCTTTCTTGCACAAGCCTATGGGCGCAGGATATAGCTTGCCCTTCCACTAATGGATTCCATAAAACATCCAATAAACACAATCCTAGAAGCACAAACTAGATCTATTCCTTCATAATAGGCCTTTTGAGGAAGTAAGAAATATCTTTCACTAGCTGGATCATTGAAAACTTTGATAGAGAATTGAGGATCCTTTATGTGTATCTTTACATCCATATATAGTACCTTGTTCCCCTTAGTCCAATTGAAATGGAATGTAAGCTGCTCTTATATATAAGCCAATGGTTCAACGTAATGACTTAAAAACCAAAACCTTTTCATTCATAGCCTCACTAAACCATATGAGTTCCACCAAAATTTTTAGCTTCATTGCATCCTCGAGATTGAACTTTTTATGACTTAACCCTCTCAAATGGGAGCTCCTCTTTCCCATATTTAAGCAACAATGATGGGTGGATAGAGATCAAAGAAGTGATGTCTAAAGTAATTAAAACCTATAGGCAAAGTTCATCAAAAAGGCTCTTTTACAATTCTGCTAGTTCTAATATAGCCACTATGTTCTTCAACCTAGGCAATTTTTATTGTAATATTGATCCTTTCTATACATGCACAAATGAGTCAATCATATTTCTAACCTTCTTCAGCTTCTCACATTTCAGTGTATCATCAACACCTTTGATAATGGAACTTGAAAGATATTCTCTTTTGCATCTTATGGATTAAAACTTTGGCCTTGCCAAGTAGAGTGTAGTTTGGTCAACGTATGGGTCTAAATTTCTATTCCGTGCACGCAAACCTGGCCTTTTCCAGGGAATGAAAGATGACGTCAGTAGAAGAAAGGCCAAGAAAGGAGTTGCGCAAGTGAAGACTTTCAGTTGATGTCCATTTTGTGAGCCGATACTTTGGTTTGGTTTCTATTTCTCTTTTGTAATTGTTGGTTTTCAGTTTCGTTTATATTGTACCACACATTTCGACCTGTGATGCTATAAATAAACATACATATTTGCGTTAAGTCTTTGTAGTTTGATTGTAATTTCTTTGGTAAATACCTTTCACTCAAAATATTTCTATTGTTCTTCGTGTTTGACATCACGTGAAGATAACTTTGTGTACATTGTTCTTTTCTTGTAAGGAAAACAAGTCATAAGATTAGACCAATAATATAATGTGAGCAGAAAGGCACATCTTAAAAATATAAAAACTTAAAAAAAAAATGCCTATAGAAAAACCCTAATGAGTAGTTTAAAAAGTAACCTTATCGTTGAAATAAATTCTTTCATCTGATAAGATTTTCTGGTCATTATTTACTATATTCATATTTCCCTAGTGAAATATTTTTGGTTCTCTTCCTATGCAAATCGCCTATATGATAATCATAAGCATAAATTTACAAATTAATAATGACTGCCCTTTAATATTTGAAGTCATTCATCTACTTTTCTTTTGAACGTTGGTAAATTCTTTACATAACATATTTATCACAATGGAAATTTTAGAAACAAGGAAATGTTAAAAAAAAAAAAAAACGCAAAAAAGGAAGAGTGTCTGCCTTGCGGTTAGTAACATGGTAGTATAAAAAAATAGTTAAATGAAGATAGTTTGCTTATCATATTATCAATAAGTTAATTATTCTTTTACATGTCTATATGTCTCTTTTTTTAATAACTAATTTTAAGAGAGATGATAAATATTTTCAATGTTAGATATTTAATCCGTTTGCTTACTAAAAGAAAAAAAAGATCGCTCTGGCAACAAATTTTGTGATAACGTAGCTTAGATACAAAGAAATCATAATAAGAATTGAAACTGAGAGATGGAAGAGAAGCCAAGCTTGGGCGACGGCATCGAAAATGAAACTAATGAGAATAAGTATCTCTTGTCGCATGTCCTGATATGGACGCAACACAGATGCATTTTTTCCATGGTGTCAGTTTCATCCAACTAGCCAAAATTGCGTGTTAAATTGGGACAAGGATGATCTAGAAAAAAATATGAAAAAGACAGGTGAGTGGGCCACCGTTATCCTATGTAGCCATTGGTGTGTGGCTGAACAGGCATGAAGAGAGGCATTTGCCATAACTCACGATTGGAAGAATGATAAGACGGCATGGTTCTAGTCTTTTAGAAAGGAAATTTTGGCTATAGTAACACACATAGATACCATTAGCTTTTAGCAAGACCACCGGAACTTAAAAGTGAGAGGCCAACGCTAAAGTGCATTTGAGCAAGGGTCTATTTACTATTGTTAGAATAAGCCAATGCTGATTCGTATGCAACTAGATGATTTCGGAACATAAGTTTTGAGAAATCTAAAGAAGGTAGCTTAGATGCAGGGAAATCACAAAAATAATTGAAACAGGCAATATAAAGGAGCCAAGCTTAAGCAAAGATATTGAAAATGAAAATAATGAGAGTCGGTGCGCTTTCTTTCTCTTTTATCTACATTTATTCACATGGACGAAATCTCAAATGCATATTTCTGTGGTGTCTATCTTATTCCAGCTAGCCAACACTGCATTTTTAAAATGGGTCAAGAAAGACGCCGGAAAAAAATATAAAACCAAGAAAAAACATTTGGGGTGGCCCACCATTATCCCCTGGTGGCATGGATTTGTGGCTGGATGAGCATGATAGGATGAGTACATAAAGCACCAAACCTTGCAATCTCGAAAGGCAAGGAAATAACGAGCACAACACAATGAAATAGAAGAAAGGCGAGCAGCGGCATGCAGGAAAATAAGTGATTGCTCTAGAGACTCCAAAATTCACTTTGAAACAGGCTAGAGTTCTGATGGTAAGTGTTTCTCGCAAGTGTGATCAATTTGCACAATTATTGTTGTCATCATGATTTTATCAATTTTTCCTTTCCCATTATCATCATTCTTTTACTTCTTTTATTCCATAGGAGCTTTGTTTTGTTAGTTAACACTAACCGAATACCAGACCTTTTTTTTTCTGCAATATATTAATCATAAGCTTGTTATTGTCCTTATGTATTTGCAGAAACATTTCCCTCTTTTCTTTTAAGTTAAATAATCTCTCTCAAGTTATCATATATGGGTTCATTATAGCGGCCACCTCTATGATTTAGTTAAATTACCAAATAACCTTCAGACGCCAAATCTCTGGTATTTGAACACAATTATGCTACTGATAGCTGTTATCAATGAATTTAAGATATCTAAAAATGGGAAACTCTATTTTCCGTCTTTTTCTATCTATCAAACTTGTTAAGTATTTGTCACAACATGCAATAGAGAAAAATGGAAGAGAATGGTGCCATCATGCCCGTAAAAGAAGGGAAAAGGCAGGAGTTCGAGACATTTACACGAATGAATGATACCCAAAGGCCATCTTGGGGAGAAGCTAGTGCAGGAGGTGTGGGTCTTCAAGCTCTGTGGCCGGTATTTGTTAAAATTCAGCCCTCTTTAAGCTCTCTTCTACAGGATTTGACTGAGTGGCATTCATCCAAATTTGTACAAGGGCCAAGATCCAACATACCTCAAGAAATTAGTTTAGATGCAGGGAAGCCAAGCTCTGACACACCTAAAGAAACTGGCTTAGATGTAGAAAAGCCAAGCCTTGGCATAACTAAAGAAACTGGGGAACCAAGCTGTATCAAAACGCAAGAATCTGGCTCAAATGCGGGGAAGCAGAGCTTTCGCATACATCAAGAAATTGGCTTAAGAAACCAAACTCCGATGTTGCTGAAGAAACTTTCTCAAATACAGAAAAGCTAAGCCGTGACATACCTCGAGAAATTGGGTCGGATGCAGAGAAGCCAAGCTTAGGCCAAACAAGTCTTAGCCCCGAAATGCATCAAGAAATTGGTTCAAGTGAAAGGACATTACAGCAAGTATCAGTGCAAAAAAATGACGAGGACCAAAGCTCAAGCAAAACGGACGAGAGTAAGCATTTAAAGAAGTTTTTTGACGTTTCGGAATGTCTATGTTAAGACGATTCCCTAATACCCTCTATGTTGAAAAAAAATTAGGGGAAGAAAAAATTCCGTTCCGTGAGCGCGTTCACCTCTTCAAGGCTGCCCTCATAGGTAACTGGGGAGCTGCTAAGTCTGTACTTCAAAAATATTCAGACGCGATTCGAACTCCAGTAACAAGCGTGGGTGTGACAGCTCTTCACGTTGCAGTCTCAGGAAACCACACAACTTTTGTAGAGGAAGGGTTGAAATTAATAAGTCCGATGGACTTGGAACTGACGGACAATTATGGATATACAATTTTTTTCTGTGCTGCTGCATCATGAAACGTGAATTGTGCTAAAGAGATGGTGAAAATGAACGCCAATCTGCCATTCATGCATAATGGCGATGATGATCTACCAATCCACACTGCAGTTCAAAGGGGTAAAAGAAATATGGTGCAGTATCTATTTTCAGTGACACCTCTTGAACAAGTGACACTACTTGATCGTATGAACCTCTTTACTCAAACAATTATTATGGATATGTATGGTATGTCCTACATTTCACTAGTTATGAGTTTGGGGCAATTAATTTTAAAAGATGTAACAATTGTTTAATGATACAATAGGAACTTTGATTGAATAGAACTTTTAACTAACCAAAGTAACGTTTTTCTTCAATTAACAGATATAGGCCTCGAAATTCTGAGAAAAGATTCAACATTAGCAACTGCCAAGGATCATTTAAGCAAGACAGCATTGGAATATTTGTCAGAAAAACCTCTTGCAATTGGCAAGACAAGAGTTGCATCATGTTGGAAAAGATACTACAACTTTGGTATGTCTTTCTCTAACCCAGATTTCCTACTTTTATATATGCAAATATTTTCCAACTACCTGATTTCATACGTTAAATTGGAAATTATTGTCAAGTTTACCTAAATTATTTTGGAACAAGAAAGCAATCTCATTGAATCTCATCCAAATTTGGGATGATATTACTTCATGAAATGTTTTGGCAAATTGTAATGAGATAAGCCATTTCCTTTATTTATCATGTCTCAATTTGTTGTTAACTTTTAACCATTTCTTATAGATGCACATCCTTCTTCTTTTTTTCTCCTTCTATAAGGTAACATTTCCTTTTTGATTAATTGCACGTTTAGTTCCCTAATATTTTCCTTTTATTTTTGAAAATGGGCCACTTGTTTATGGAATATATAACCCAAGTTACTCTTAAATGTTTTAATACATAATGCCATATTGTTTTGATATACCATGAATGAAATTGGACTCAAGTTTGAAGTCAATCAATAGGAACCACTAATATTGACCAAATTAACTTGAAAAAAGTACCTTTCTAATTGTAGGGTTCAAAGGAGCCAACAATAAAGCTCTCATGCAAACGTTTGCCCATCAACTAGTTGAAGAACTTTGGAGACAGATTCAAAAGTTGCCAGAGAAACAGTTTTTCAATCTAATTGACGAACAACTCTTTATCTTTCACACTGCTGCCAAATTAGGGAATATAGAATTTTTAACAATTATTCTACGCTTCTATCCGGAAGTCGTATGGAGAAAAGATGAAAATGAGATGAATTTGCTGGAAGTTGCTATTTTAAATCGACGAGAGAGCATATTCAATTTAATATATGAAATAGGCGATCAGAAAGAATTCGTTACCCTTCATTTAGATGGAAACGGAAATAGCATGCTACACCTTGTTGCAAAATTGGCTCCTCCAGATAGACTAAATATAATAGCAGGAGCAACACTTCAATTGCAACGGGAACTAATATGGTTTAAGGTATGCATCAACAATATTATTCAAATTCCTCTTTCCTAGTTGTCTATACAATGCTTACTTCTAACTATTTAATTATACTTTGTGTATTTCAGGAGATTGAAAAGATTATACCACCTACATTTGCGAAATTAAAGAATTTAGAAGGCAAAACAGCTCAAGGTATATTTACAAAAGAACATAAACAATTATGCAAAAATGGAGAGAAATGGATGAAAACTACAGCAAATAATTGGATGATTGTGGCAACACTAATTGCAACTGTGGTTTTTGCTACATCTGTCACCGTTCCAGGTGGAAACAATCAAGAAAATGGCACTCCTATTTTTTTGGAAAGCAAATCGTTTTTGGTATTCTTTATATCAAATGCAATTGCATTGTTATCCTCTTCCACTTCGATATTAATTTTCTTATCAATTCTTACATCTCGTTATACGGAAGAGGATTTCTTCAAATCATTACCCAGAAGGTTGGTGTTCGGATTTATCGCACTTTTCATGTCCATAGTTGGAATGCTACTTGCCTTCGGTGCAATTTGCTTTTTGGAATGTGAAGGCGAACTGACATGGATTCCCTTTGTTATAATTGCTTCAGCCAGTGTCCCAGTTATTATGTTTGTTCTGTTGCACTACGATCTTTGGTTAGGTGTAATTGGGTCAACCTATGGGTCTAAATTTCTATTCCAGCCACGTAAAGATGGCCTTTTCCAAAGAATGAAAGACGACCTCAAAATCGATCAATAGAAAAGCAAGACCAAGAAAGGAGTTGCGCAAGTCAAGACTTTCAGTCCATGTCCATTTGTGAGCCATACTTTGGTTTGGTTTCATTTTCTTATCGGATCTGGCACTATTGACAAGATTTTCGATTTGTTTTTTTCTAGTTGTTGATCTTCAGTTTCATTTATATTTTACCGCACATTACGACCTGTGATGCTAAATGCAAACATATATATGCGTCGAAGTCTTTTTAGTTTAGTTATAATTTACTTGATGAACACCTTTCGTTCAAAATAAAAGAACACATCATTTCTGCCTTCTATGGTTCTACATGTTTTACATCACGTATAGGCAGCTTAATGTGCATTTTTCTTTTATTTGAAGGACGGTAAGTGATAAGCCTAGACCAGCAATATATTGGGGGCAGAGAGGTACATCTTAAAAATATAAAAACCTAAAAGAAGGCCAATAGAAAAGCCCTAATGCATTAGTTTAAAAACTAAGCTTATAGTTAAAATAAATCCTCTCATCTAAAAAGATCTTGTGGTAAATATTTACGATATTCTTATTTCTCTCTTGAAAAATTTTATAATTGTAAACATAAATCTACAAATTCGGATACACTTCCCTTTAATATTTGAAGCCATTCATCTACCGTTTCTTCTGAACTTCAGTAGATTCTTGACAAAACATATTTATCACAAAGGAAATTTTATAAACATGTGAAAGGAACGTGCACAAAATAAACAATCAAGATGATCAATGTCTTGTTAAGGGTTAAAGATTAAATATGTCTAAAAGAAAAATCAATGAATGAAAAGAAGCCCATCAGCCTTGTCTTGGTAACATTTAACATATTATGTCAATTATTAAAGACTTGAAAGTTTCTTTCTCTCCAAATTATTAACATCAAAATCATAAAATATAAATTTATCGATGAAATTATAAGGAAATTCTCCATTTTAATTTTCAAACATTGATTGAGCAAACAGTTTCATCTCAACTCTAACACTCTCAGTAGTTAAATGTATTTCTAACAAAGAAAGATCAGAAATACTCAAAAAAGATAGGTTTGTAGAGTCTTCTGGAGCACTTTAGTGAGCTTCAATATCATAATTGTTTCATGCCCTTAGTAATTTTCACTTTGTATCATTATTTTTGATCGATTAACGATGACCATATATGACTCCAAGAGCGTTGAGTCGAAGAGAAGAATCTGGTGCGTTAGAGAAGAATGCAAATTTTGACATATCTCAATGAGAGTTGCTGTAGATAGATGTGGAGGTGGCAAACCGAATTGATGATTTTGAAAATGAAAATAATATCAATATGTGCTTTATCTTTCTCACTATTAAAATATTGTGACAATATGTTATTACTTAAATCCAGTTTGAAATTTTCTTTCTAATGAAAAAGAGATTTTTCTACTTTTTAATCAATTTTTGGATAAAAGTAAATTGTTTAATATGGGTCCTTACCATATTGATATTGCTGTTTAGCAGAACTTGTGTCGCGACAATTGTCATGACGCCGGTTGGTTGGTTGTACGTCTACAATTGTCCAAGCTGGATAAACTTCGAATATGTGAACTACAGAACTAAAAATAAAAAGCTGTGTGGGTCACCGTTATCCCATGCTGTCATAGATGTGTGGCTGGATAGGCATGATAGCATGGCTATATAAAGCACCCAAATCTGTTAATCCTCCAAAGCATGACAACAGTGATAACAAAACAAAGAAATAGAAGAAAGGGACACGGGAGTCTTGAACACGCAGGAAGATAGGTCTCTTGTCCAAGAGGCCCTAAAGCTTTATTTGTAACGGCTAGAATTCTGAGAGTAACTGGTATCATGCACTTATGATTATTACTATCACTCTTATACTTCTATTTTTTGGGTATGAATGTTGTTTTATTGGTAACACTGACCAAACAGCACACGTTTTGCTAGTTTTTTTTCCTTTTTTTTTTGGTTTTCGCCAATATGTTAATCATATGGAATTTCAAGCACCTATGATCAATTTTTTGTTGGCATCCGGGCTTTTGCGAATTTGTCCTTCTGTATCTATTCTTATGTCATATAGTTAACATTACGCATGTATTATGCATAATGGCTTGCATTTCTGAATTGATAGTAAGTGTTGTCAAGCCCATCAACATGTAATTGTTGTCACTATGATTGTAGCAATTTTCTTTTTCCCATTATTTTCATTCCTTTACTTCTACTTTTGAGTTGTAATTTTCTTATTAGTATTTTGTTTTAATAGTTAACACTAACAAAATGACATATTTCAAGACATAATATATTAATTTCTGTACACATGATATGATTTTGATTATTGAAAACACTTCTCTCACTTAGTTAAATTATCAAGTAATGTTCTGGCTGAAAATATTTAGTATTCAAGGACAATGAGTTGCAAATGATTGCTATCCATAAATAAATATTTCAAAACAGAGATTTTTTCTGTCCTATAATTCTTCATCTATCAAGTTAGTAAAGTATTTAAGTTTGCAATTATTATTAATTTATATTTTCAATAACAGCAAATAATAGAAAAAAATGAAAGGGGAGAGTATTAGCATAGCGATAGATGAACAAAAAGGACAAGGAGAAGAGGCATTTCCACGAACGACTGGTCCTCAAACACCTTCTCCGGAAGAAGCTAATGCCAGGGATGCTGACTGGAATGCGTCCACAATATTACGAGGTCCAAACTCTAACATTCCTCAAGAACGTAGCTTATATACAAAAGATTCAAACTCTGACATACCTTGACATGATGGGTTTGATGCAGGGGAATCGAGTTCAAGCGAAGGTGAAGAAAGTAATCTGGTTAACGCAGATAGAGGTGTGTCGCTGGGGGAGATTCACTCTAACATACATGAAGATTTTCGTTTTGCTACGAGGACATGGCAGCCACTGGAGCTAAATGTAGGAAAGAGCTTTGTCTCAAACGAGACTCAAACTAGGATCTAACATCAATTATAGGTTAATAATGAGTTGAACTTGAATAAATAAAATGAGAAAAACGTACCTGAAGGTGACTGCATCTTTATAGAAGGATCTTGACTAAGATCTTCTCCTCTATTACTTAGTCGTGCTAGCCGATGAGAAGCGAGAGCTTAGAAACAGAATCAGATCAACAAAACGTGGTCGGGAAGTGTTCGAGAGCTTTGTTCGAATCAGATTCTCCTTAAATAAAAGAGAGAATGAATTCTCTTTTAAACGGATACTGTGAATAGTACCCGTGAACAGTGTATGCACTGTGCATGAACAGTGATCACGGTGAAGTGACCATTATACCCCTACCACCAACATTGATTCCATATACTAAGCCCAATGCACATAGTTTAAGCTAGAGGGGGGACTTAGCTGATATAACATAACACGTGCTAACTAAATAGTCCTGACTCATCACAGTTCTATAAAGTGCACTAAGGCCCACACTGGCTAGCACCATACTCGCAATAAGGTCACAAAAATCTGTCTAATTAACTGATAACCAATATTTTTACATTAACACACATTCATAAGAGAATCATTTATGTTCATTGATAAAGCCCACATTACATGAGCTTACAAAATAAGCTAACAATCTCCCACTTGGGCATATCAATGTGCAAAAACAAATATAATACTTATATAGATTATACATGAAAATAATTTTGAAAAGGTTTTATATTGGTCCAACGACAGTTCCTCATTGCAAATCCGGTCCCATAAAGCTTCAAAACCCTCAGATCATAGCATTAACTATGCCAATTAAAAGACACAGCATTATCCATAGTCATAAGGGCTATCCACTCTACTGACATGGATTGAGTATGGTAGTGTGGCAAACAAATAACACTAGGTAAATAACCTTATGTGTTATCATTGTTGTCAGTCCCAGTTCTCCCTAAAATTGACATACACAGTCATTGACATACAGTCATCGGAGAACTATAGAAGGTTCGAATGAACCATTATGTCTTGTTTGTAATACTCGAGTATAAATTTAAGTGCTACAAGACATCAAAATATGGCTTACCAATAAATGCCCTAGCCAAATGCTTAAGGTTACACATGCCTTAAGTCTTTTTATACTTGTCTTATAGAAACAAATGTTCTATGATAACAACATATAACAGGTGGTATGAGTAAAACAAAGTTTACTCCATAAACAACAACTCTCACTGAACAAAAGCATCCAAAGACGCTACTAGTCCCATGTTTACAACATGTCTAGTAAACACATAAGGAATAAATCCTTTAGTGAGTGGGTCAGCTAACATAGCATCTATGCTAATTAGCTATACAATAATGCCACCATTCTTAACTTGCTCCATAATGAGGTTCTTTATAACACAACGTGCATAGTGGAAGAGGTGATCAAACTTTGCTTAGAACTTTTCCATGAAACTGCACCACCAGCCATCATGAAAGCTTCACCAAATGAAGATCTCAAATCATCAGAATAGCATGTATTATCTGAATTTAGTTAACACACAATCAATATATGTCTTTTGAAAAAGACCCAAAATACGGCGTGAACGATCTCTAATGATCTCAATGCCTAGGACAAAAGATGCTTTACCAAGGTCCATCATATCAAACTCTAAAGACAAAAGTCTTTTAGTTTCTTGAAGTAATGCCATATCATTTGCATACAAGCAAGATATCATGCATATAAAGGATCAAGAAAATCAGCGTACTCCCACTAACCTTAATGTATATACAATGATCAACAAGGTTTTCAACAAAACCATAAGATGTAATATAGTATCAAACTTTAAATATCATTGTCTTTCATCTCTCATAATATCTTTCCAAATTCAAACTGAAGGCTAGAAACAGCTTGAGTATAAGTCACTAAATCCTCAACAACACCAATGTCATAGTCATGCAATACAAGATAAACCAAATAATCAGGATAAATAGCAGGTCTATTCTCCCTGGTAGATCTCTTAAAAGGAGGAATCTTTGTATCCTGATTCTGAACAAGTGAAACCTCTACAGAAAGTTGTACCAACAGCAAGTTCCTGCACAACTGCATCTAAATGAATAGATTGAGGATATCGTATACTCATATCAAAATCATTACTATTCTCTTTAACTAGAGAACTAGTATCACTTTCTGCAACATCAAGTTCCAGAAACTTAGCTGTTAAGAAATCAATAATTCTAGCACCTCCAGTAGGGTTATAAAACCAATACCCTTTAGAATACTCTGGGTAAGACACAAAATAACATCTGGCTTTTCTAGAATCCAACTTGCCTAAGGTTGAATTATACAATCGGACTTCTGTAGGGCATCTCCAAACCTTTAGATAATTTAGGCTAGGTTTACGTCCCTTAAATAACTCAAAAGATTTAATAGCACAGCCTTAGTAGAAACACAGTTAAGAACATACATAGCAGTCCTTAAAGCTTTTCCCCATAGAAAAAGAAGTAGATTAGTTCTACTCATCATACATTCAACCATCTCCATGGGAGTACGGTTTCGCCTCTCAGCTACACCGGTCTGTTCAGGGCTTCCAGGCATAGTAAACTATCCAACTATCCCAGAACTCTATAGGTAATGAGCAAATGGACCCATACTCTGGCCCACATCACCACTCGATAGGGACCACTAATATCAGTGTGAATCACTTCTAATAATTCAGAATAATGAACTGTCTTTTCCTTCTTTATCTTGGTTAGCTTACCTCTACAATAGTCTACACAAATCTCTAGAAATATGGCCAAGTCTCTTGTGCCACAAAGTAGGAGCAACATAAATTTCATGTGGAGATAAAACCAATCTGTACAAACCATTGGACATAACACAATTCCCAATCAAATTTACATTACAAAATATTGTCACAACTGTGTTCTTAAATTCAAATGAATATCCAGAACTATCAAGTACAGAAAAAAGAAACCAAATTCTGTCTAAATGACGGTATATAAAAAGTTTTACATAAGATCATCCTAAAAACACTATCCAAAAGAAGGATGACGTCTCCAACAAAATCATTTCTACTTTCAGATTGATTCCAACATAAAGGTATTTTTTTCATCAAGGTTTGGCTTCCTCTTGTTTCTGAACTCTTTTACCCTGACGATTAGCTAACCATTTCTTAAACTTACGGCAGTCTTTCCTCATATGTCCCATTTTCATGCAGAATAAACATTGAATATTCTTCATGTTCACTGCCAACCTGTTATTAGAAGATCCTGGGACCTTGTTATTAGGCTGAGTAACTTTTTGCTCTCTTTGAGGCTGATTTAAGTGTCTTTTTCCTTTATCAGAACTAGAAGCTTGAGAAAACAAAACTGAATGAGGATTTTCATTCTTCAACTTATTATCTTTAGCTATAAGCTTCTCTATAAGATCATCAACAGTCCAATCCTGCAAACTGTTGTTATAAGTTGTCTTGATAATGGTATACTCAGCAGGAAAGCTAATTAAAGCTTGTTGCACAATACTCTGCTCAGAAAATACCATTCCTAAAGCCTTAAGCCTCATCTGATATTGTACCATCCTCATAATGTAATCTTGGATATTTTCAATTCCATTATACCCATGCTAAAAAGAACTTGCATCAAGGAACTTATCTCAGCATGAGAAGACACTTTGTTGCGTTGTGAAACAAGCTCAAAAAATTCTTTAGCTGTGCATTATTCAGGATAATCACACTTAAGGTGTTCCTAGATAGTCCTCTTCATAGTTAGAAGGCAAAACTTACTGCATCTTTCCCATTTAGCATAGTGGAGCCTCTGCTCCTCAGTACTCTTTGGATTCAAATTAGCAGGCTTATCCATTTTAAAAGCACTTTCAATCTCTGCTGCTTCCACAGCAAATAAAATATCTTTCTTCCACTTCTTATAATTTGCACTAGTAAGAACCTCAACATTAACTTGAGCATTGTTTATAGAAAAGGTGACTGACAAAAGCGATGCAAAAATTAGCATCTAGTGAGTAAACCAAATGAGAGCTTACATCATCATTCAAACACCTTTGGGTTAAATAAATGGCACAAAATTGTAATACTCTCAACATAGTAGTAATTATGAGCCAAATACCACACCCTCATAGTCCACCACCTTTGGGTGTATAGACTACTTAGATCAGCAAAACTCACAGATACAAACTATGTTACTCTTCAAATTCCAATACATAGTCGCCTCCGTTGGGAGTATAACCATACACTAAAACCGAAGATATCCAACTTCAGCACAAAATTGAAATCCCATAACTCAATCAAGTTATGCTACTTTTGTAGTCATAATCCAACTAAATCACGAGACCCACTTGTACCGCGGATTTAATTCAAAAATATTACTCACTTCAAAATATGTAATTCAAATCACAAATCGACGAGGGGCAATCGTCATTGAATTACGTAAAATGTCAACAACCAAGTGTTGCTCAAATAACATACTATTTATTCAAAAATATGTGTTGCCATCAAATAGTATGCAACTCCATATGGTATAATTATGCGAAATCATAATGCATATAACAAAATTACCATACCAAATGTGTGAAACAAAATTACACATCACACATATAAATTTATTGCATAAAAACAATAAAATTCAAATAAAATTTGAACTTGGTCAACGGTCAAACACTACTCGTGAACAGCACCTATGAACAGCACCATATGAACAGTGAACAGTACTGTCGATAGTACCAAATGTACAGTACCCGTCAACAGTGTTTTCAAACACTATTTATATACAGTACTTAAACAGTACTGATATACAGTACTTCAACAGTAATGAACAGTGTCATCTTCTTCCTTGAAACGGGTCATAACAAACCCGTTTTCCTTTCTGGCGGGTTTTCGCCTATTTGACCCACTTCTTGGCCGTTTCCGATAACACTAAAGTTACCAAAACATAGATCGGGCCACCACGAATCGATGGATACCAGATTTTATACAAAAATCCGTCCAACAAGAGATCTTGATTTCTCTCTTCGGCCAAGAATGAATAGTACTGATGAACAGTACCCGTGAGGTCAGAAACATCTCTAAAAGTGGCCAAATGAGATGTCAACGGACTCCTGAGAGTCTGAGGATCACATATCCGGTGTTTGTTTTGAAAAATACCCACCGGTTTGTTCTAAATCAGGATTTGAAATTTCTGATTTATATAAATTGTGAAAAACTCGTTTTTAAAACTCATTTTTTAAACCCAAATTGATGCAAATGGCTCTGATACCAATTATAGGAAAGAGCTTTGTCTCAAACAAGACTCAAACTAGGATCTAACATTAATTATAAGTTGATAATGAGTTAAACTTGAATAAATAAAACGAGAAAAACGTACCTGAAGGTGACTGCATCTTTATAAAACGATCTTGACTAAGATCTTTCCCTCTATTACTTAGTCGTGTTAGCCGATGATAAGCGGGAGCTTAGAAACGGAATCAGATCAACAAAACGTGGTCCGGAAGTGTTTGAGAGCTCTGTTCGAATCAGATTCTCCTTAAATAAAAGAGAGAATGAATTCTCTTTTAAACGGATACTGTGAATAGTATCCGTGAACAGTGTATATACTGTGCATGAACAGTGATCATGGTGAAGTGACCATTATACCCCTACCATTAACATTGATTTCATATACTAAGCCCAATGCACATAGTTTAAGCTAGAGGGGGACTTAGCCGATATAATATAACACGTGCTAACTAAAGAGTCCTGACTCATCACAGTTCTATAAAGTACATTAAGGCCCATACTGGCTAACACTATACTCACAATAAGGTCACAAAAATCTGTCTAATTAATTGATAACCAATATTTTTACATTAACACACCTTCATAAGAGAATCATTTATGCTCGTTGATAAAGCTCACATTACATGAGCTTACAAAATAAGCTAACACTAAACGCTACGGAAACAAATGAGAGTAGGTTCATGTCCAAAGAGGTGACTGGCGACGGGCTATGCGGGTAATTGGAAAGTATCCAAACACCGTTCGAGCTTCCTTAACGCTAGGCAAGGTGACAGCTCTTCACATTGCAGTTGTAGAAAAACATACTATTTTTGTAGAAGAGCTGTTGAAACATATGACTTCTGCGGACTTAGAATTGCAAAATGACAAGGGAGAAACAGCCTTTTGCTATGCTGCTAAGTCAGGAGCTGAGTCTTGTGCCAAGAGCATGCTGAAAATTAACAGTGCATTGCCATGGCTCCGTAGATACGAGGACCTTCTACCAATCCACATAGCAGTTATGTGGGGTCAAAACACATTGGTGCGGTATCTTTTGAACGTGACTCATTTCAAAGATCTGACTCCTAGGGACCGCATTAACCTTTTGACTCTTACAATTGAGAATGAAATGTACGGTGAGTCCCAAGTCTTATTAAGTGTGGGTTTAAGGCAATTCGTGTATGGTTCTATTACAACCCTTCGACAACTTAATAGAAATCCCAATTGGAAATAAAATACATAATGTGACATCTTTGACAAGGAGTTAGGGATAAATAGACAACTTGCATAAAACTAATATTTTCGATATTGTAATGTTATTCAATTAGTAAGGATTTTCTACCAATAAAACTAATTATTTGCAATAAAACAGATATAGGAAACTGCATTTTGATGAACGATAGAACATTAGCAACTGCAGAGGATGTGTTCGGCCAAACAGCATTGGAACTTTTGGCCAAAAAACCTCCCACAATTGGCAATACAAGTGATCTATCACTTTGGAACAGATGCTCAAATTTCCGTAAGTATTTCTTTAACCGAAATTGTCTTATATTTGTGTATGTAAATGTTCTTCAAATACTTATTTTATATTTTTATTCAGAATCGATGACAAGATTCCTGAAATCATTTGGAAATGAGAAAATAATTTTATTAGATCTCATGAAATATTTAGGTGATATTGATGGATAAAGTAGTGCAGTTATTTATAATAAGATAAATTATTTTTTTGCCATTTGAGATGTCTCATTCAGTTGTTAAACTTGTAACAATTTTTTTTTTTTTTAACCTTTTGGCATAGACATGCAAAAGACTTATTGATAGCCCCTATTTTTATTATTTATTACAAGGTAGCACTTATTTTTTGCTTAATTGATTGTTTATTGCTTTACTATTGTTATTCTCTCTTTTTTTGGGGGGCAAGAAGGTAAGTTTGTATTAATGAAAATTAGTATAAACACATAGGGATGTTATTCTCTTGTTTATATGAGAATAGGCCAATCATTTAAACTAGTAGACTGTATAATAGAAGGTAACAACTAATTTTCAATTCATTAATGTCATCGTGTATTGTAATATGACTAATAAATTAGAGCATTGGTATCAATTGATTCTATTAACTGATGCATACAAAGAGCAAATATATTTACCAAGTAATTTCAGAAGATATTTATTTTTCTTTTATTTTAGGTTTCAAAAGGTTTTCGGAAGCTCATATAGAAGGAGAAGCAGGGGAATTAATTTGGTTACTTTGGACATACATTCGAGCATTGCCAGAGGAAGTTTTTTACGCTTTGTTAACGAACAGCTCCATACAATACATGCTGCCGCAGGAATGGGCAATGTCGAGTTTTTAAAAGTTATTACAAGTGTTTCTCCTGATCTTGTACGGAAAAGCGACAAAGATGGCAATAATTTAATTCACGTTGCTATTTTATATCGGCAAAAGGATGTCTTCAGTTTACTATTGGAGAGAGTTCCCTTGGTGGAGTTTGCAAGCGCCGTCAACGCCGATGGTAACAATGTTCTGCATGTTGCGGGAACTTTGGCTCGTCCCGATAGACTAAATATGCTATCAGGAGAAGCCCTTCAAATGCCAGAAGAGCTGTTGTGGTTCAAGGTATTTGTCAATATTATTCAAAGTCTTTAACTTTGATTGCATATATAATGCTGACATTTTAACCGTTTAATTATACCCTGGTTATTGCAGGAGATTGAAAAGATTGTTCAACCTTCATTAGCAAGAAAGAGGAATAATGTAGGCAAAATGCCTCAAGAAGTATTTAGAGAAGAACATGAAAAATTAAGGGAAGTAGGAAAGGAATGGATGAAAAAAACAGCAAATAATTGTATGGTTGTTGCAACATTGATTGCCACCATTGTGTTCGCTGCAGCCTTCACTATACCTGGTGGGAACAATCAAGAAAACGGTGTTCCAATCTTTTTGGGGAGTAATTGGTTTTTAGTATTCTTCTTATCGGATGTAATTTCACTGTTATGCTCTTCATCTTCAATCTTAATTTTCTTATCAATTCTTACATCATCTTACACGGATGAGGATTTTCTCAATGGTTACCTAGAAAGATGCTTTTTGGACTCACTACACTCTTCTTCTCCATAGTAAGCATGATACTCGCCTTCTTTACAATGTGCTTTTTGGTGTATCAAAGCAAAACAATATGGATTCCGATTGTTATAATTATCTTAGCTGGTGTCCCAATTATTTTTTTTGTTTGCCTACAATGGGAATTTTGGCATGTTCTACGCTACGCAGCATAGGAAGCGAAGACCAAGGACTTGAGCAAATATAGACCTTTATTAATGGAAAGGTCCCAACTTCAATATTGCCAAGATTGACATATGAGTCTCTTAATTGTATCTGTATTTTCTTATTGTACTTGTATTGTTCATATTCTTGTATAGTCTACTACCATGTATGGCACACTAGGTTTAGTCTTGCGTATATAAGGTTAGTGATGCATAACTTGTCAATACAGTTGAATTAAAATAATTGAAACCACTCATCTCGTTGGCTTCTTTCATTTTGTGACAAGATATCCAAGCAGGTATTCCTCATCAAAAGAAAATTTTCTTTTCACTTCCACTTTCTTTTTACACATCAAGAAACGAGTTTGAGGTCTGAATTCAAAGCCTTACAATGGGATGGATTTTACCCACAAGACTCTGCTTCCTTAACCGACAAGTGGCTGCACAACATTCTTGGTGGTTGGGCATTCATCAGGTGGGGGGCTTTCTTAGCAACCAAGCTTTCTTTAGGTGTTGCTTGCACGTCCAATTTTTGGTAGACAGGAAAAGGATCAAATCGCGTCAGGCAAGTCCATGGCGAATATCTAGGCTTTCTTAAGGCATTGCTTGTAGGTCCATTTTTTGGTAGACAAGGAAAGGACCCAATTGGGCCAGGCAAGTCCATGGCAAACGGATTGCTTCTTGAGTTGATTGGCGATGACATCATAATTCCCAGTTCAACTGATGATCTGCTAGGGTTGAGGAAGCAACTGAATCTTTTGAGGAGTCAAAGTCAGACACACTTCAAGAAACTAGCTTACATGCAAGGACATCACGACCAGACTCAGTACGGATAAATATGCAGCAACTACATTCTAGTGAAACTGATGAGAGTAAGTACCTAATAAGTTTCTTGATGTCTTCTGGAAATGTATACGGTCTTAAGATTCCCTAATACCTTTGGTGCATTAAAAACTTTCAGGGGGAAAAAGACCTCTAGACCTCGGCATTTGTGTTTCCCTTCATCCAGCTGCCAGAACAGGTAACTGGAAACATGCAAGTCTATACCTCACGAAAATCCAGGAAGCTTGGAATCGACGAATCACCTTAGGAATACATCCCTTTCCACTCCTGCTTTATCGGGGAAATGTGAAAGTTGCAGCGGAATGGTGAAGAAGAACGACAAATTGCAATTGCTTCATGGTAAGAACCATCGTCTACCAATCCACCAGGCGATTTGGTGGAGACATAGAGAAATGGTAACGAATCTATTATCTGTAACTCCTCCAGAAACGTAGGGAACTCTTGACGTGAAAAGCTCTTGCACCTCACAATTAAGGGAGAAATGTACGGTATGTCCTATATCTCTTTAACTATGAGTTTGAGAGTATTAATTCTAATACCATTACTGTTTTCTGATGTATTTACAGAAACTTTGATGTATTAAATCAACACGTGGTTGGAATAAACAGATATAGCATTGGAAATTCTGGTAAAGGATCCACAGCTAGCAACTTCCACGTTTGAAGGGAAAATAGCATTGTCCCATCTGGCAAGTAGACCTTCTGCGATTGGCAGCACAAATAAGATCCCAGTGTGGAAAAGATTCTTGAAGTCCTGTTAGTTTTCCTCCAACCCAAACTTTCTTTACTTGCGTGTATGGAAAGCTTTGCTAAGTGCAAATTTTCGCTGTATTAATTAAACGAAATAACCTGTTTACTTGAACTACTTAGCAATAAGAAAACAATCATACTACGTGTCATCATATATTTAAATGACATTCACTTCATAAAAGTAGTACCGTAACTTCTAATGAAATAAATGATTTTGTGTTCGATATGTTACCTCTATTGTATATTGACATGCTATTAAATTTATAACAATCTCCTTACATAGATACACCAGAATCTTACAAGCAGCATTTTGTTTTTCTTTGTTTCGATGTCTCATTCCTTTTTTGCCTAATTGTAGTAATTATTATTTTTATTTAAAAATAGGTGAATTATCAAATTAGTAGAATTTCTAACCCAAATTTTAATTTGGTACGTCATTTAGTATCAAATCAAATTCAATTAATAGTTTTAAATTAAAGTCTTTGTCGAGATTGATTTCAAATAAATCAATATTTGAATCTCAAGAAATAATCTATTGTCAAAAAGCAACATGTTATGCCAATATAATAATTAATTAACTGATTTTTTTCCTACTAGACCAAAAGTTTATGTCATCTTAGGATACCATAAGTTGATGGAATCATTTCTCTTTGGTATGTGTTATTTGCAAGTGTAATGAAAGTCGTCACTATAAAATAAGAGAAGTGAAGCATTTGATATATACTAGGAAAAATAAGAGATTAAAAGTACACACTAGGACAATAGTAACTTAATGCATTACATTATCTTGTTCCTTTTATCTAAGTCTCAACATTAGTCCTCAGTATGAGTTGATCCAGCAAAATAATGTCTATAGACATCGAATTCTTTCAGTGAATGATATCTTTTGATGTTATTTTTGCTGTCCTAGGGTTCAAAGGGATTTATAACAAAGCAGTTAAGGAGACATCAGCACATCAATTAGTTAAAGACCTTTGGGCAGAGATTCTGAAGTTGCCAGAAGACAAGTTCTTAAAGTTTGTTGATCAACATTTTTATATAATTTCTCATGCTGTGGAAACGGGGAATGTTGAATTTTTAACCATCCTAATACGTTCTTATCCAACTCTCATGTGGAAAAGAAACGATGAAGAGCATAATTTATTTCAGATATCAATTTTAAATCGGCAAGAAAAAGTGTTTAATTTAATATATGAGATAGGTGCTATTAAGGATGTCATTGCACCTGCTTCTGATCCAAAGAAAAACAACATGCTACACCTTGTGGGAGGATTGGCCCCTGAAAATAGATTAAATATCGTATCAGGTGCAGCCCTCAAATGCAACGAGAGTTGTTGTGGTTTAAGGTAAGTGTTAATGTTATACCACTTGCTTTCTTTTCGTACCATACGTTATACTCATATTTTAGTCACATGATTTATACTTTGTTATTATAGGAGATTGAAAAGATTGTGCCGCCTTCTTTCCGTGAAGAGAGGAATATAGAACTTCAAACACCGAGGGATTTGTTCTCGAAAACAAAAAAGGAGTTACAAGCAAGTGGTGAAAAATGGATGAAGGATACAGCAAACTCTTGCATGCTCGTGGCAACTTTGATTACTACTGTAGTTTTTGCAGCAGCATTCACTATACGAGGTGGCAGCAATGATACAGGAACTCCTATCTTTTTGGGAAATGATTGGTTTTTGGTATTCTTCATATCAAATGCAATTGCATTATTATCATCTTCAACTTCAATATTGATTTTCTTATCAATTCTCACATCACGTTATATGGAAGAGGATTTCTTCAAGTCATTACCTGGAAGGCTCGTGTTGGGACTGACTACACTTTTTATCTCCATAGTAAGCATGGTGGCTGCCTATAGTTCAACGTGCTTGCTGGTATATCAAGAAAAAACAACCCGGCTTCCGATTGTTATAATCGCTTCAGCTGGTGTCCCAATTATCATTTTTGTTTTCCTGCATTATGAGCTTTGGATTCATATAATCCGCCAAACATATTGGTCCAGGTATCTTTTTCGACCACGTAAACATAAGCTTGTCTAGAAAATAGACGGCCCCAACCTCGACAAGTGGTCAATAGATAAGGAAGAAGCACGAAGGAATTGAAAAAATAAGGACTTTGAGCCATTGTACTTTCTTTCTTTAGTCTTCAGTAGAAGTACTTATGTTTTCGTGAGAAATGTATCTCAATGTTGTGTTTTCTTTGTAGCCATAGATGTGTGATTGGATACGTATGATAGGATGGGTATATAAAGCACCAACCTGTTAATCCTCAAAAGCAAGGAAATGGTGATAAAAAAACAGGAAATAGAAGAAAGGCAAACGAGAGCAGCGACCACGCGGGGAAACAGATTTTACTGCCTCAGAGGCTCCAATTCTCAATTTGGAACTGCTAGAATTCTGATAGTAAATTTTCTCAAGCCCATCAATATGTATAATTATTGCTGTCATCATATTGTAGCGATTTTCCTTTTATCATTACTACCATTCCTTTACATAACCTATCTCAAGTCATAAAATATTAACTTCTGTACACAATATAATTTTCTTATTGAAAACACCTCTTTGATTTAGTTAAAGTATCAAGTAATGTTCAAGTTGAAAATATTTAGTATTCGAGGACAAAAAATTGCAAATGATTGTTATCCATAAATAAATATTTTTAAAATAGGGAATTTTTTTTTGTACTATCATTCTTCACCTATCAAGGTAATTAAGTATTTAAGTTTGCAATTATGTAGTAGTTTATTTTTTCAACAATAGCAACTAAATGGAAGGGGGTGTATTAGCATACCAATAGAAGAATAAAAAAGGCAAGGTGAAAGTACATTTCCACAAACAACTGATTCTCAAATGCCTTCTCCAACGGAAGCTTACGTCGTAGATGCTGACCGGGACGCGCTCACATTATTGGGAGGACCAATCTCTAATATACCTTTGAAATTACCCGTGAGTTGTCATTTTGGAAAAGATGCTTAAACTTATGTGAGTATTTCTCTAACGAAAACTTTCTTATTTGCCCATATAAGTAGATATTTCTCAAATACTTATTTTTATATGTTTTTCACTTGGAGTCTTCGTAATTGTTATCTTCGTAATTTCTCAAATACTTATTGATATTTTGCTAGTTCACCTTTGCCAGGTGGAAACAACTAAGAAAATGGAACTCCAATCTTTTTGAGAAGTAATTGGTTTTTGGTATTCTTCCTTTTAAATGCAATTGCATCGTTACTGATCTTAAACTACACTTTTCCTTTTTATTTATCCTTGGGCTTTTGTCATGCATATATGTACTACTAACCTTTTGTCAAAAAAAAAAAAAAAAATCCTACAAAAGTAATCTGAAAACTTGAAGATAGATCCGTAACAAGCGTCCAAAGATCACAGTTGCGAAGACTCCAAGTGAATAAGTTGATAAAGCAAGCCAGAAAAGCAAACGAGGAAGACTTCAAGTCTTCGTCAAAAGAAAGAGCGCAACATGGTACGAGTTCGTAAAGCATAACAAAAATGTTAAAGCAACAACTACAAACCTTAATAAACAAACGAAAAAGTAAGGGTGCTCAACTTTTTAAAAAAAAGGTCACGATGATTCAAACAAATTATGATGTCTTAGCTTTTAACTTTTAATTTTTAAAATTGACTCTATCGTTTTAATTAAAAGTAGCTTGAAGCCATCGGCATCTAAACCAAATGCATAGCAAAAGTCTGGTAATAACAAACACACATATAGTGAGAGCCCTTATGGTTATAACAAGAATCAAACAGCATATTGCTTTTATTTGTAGAGCAAACTTTTACATATAGCATAATAGTTAGATGATATGTACATGAATATATGTTTAAATATATATGTTGAATTACATGGTATATAATTTCTTGTTTTAGTTCTTGCGTTACGCGGGTAAGTGAACAGCAGGGGACGTTAGAGTTGCAGAGCTTCTAGAGGCTTCTCGCAGATTCTCATCTGTTGGACGTTGGGTCGTTAGAATAAAATTGGTTACTGTATTTCCGTCTGTAGCCCTATCCGTTGAGAGACGGGCAGTTTGGGGCTTTCAATGGTACTTGTTTCCGGTATAAATCCTAACTAATAAAGTAGACTTTTAAAGCCATAAAATATGTATTTGTGCATAAATCAGTTCAGTTCAACATGCCTAATAAACTTTTTCAAGAACGAATGATACTAAGGTATATTGTTTAAAAAGAATCATCTTATGTTTCATCATTCATACGATGAAACAAAGCTCAGTTTGTAACGCAAATTTTAATAGTAAGTGTTGTCAAGCCCATCAATATGTACAATTATTGTTGTCATCATAATCGAAGCAATTTTCTTTTTCTTATTACTGTCATTCCATTACTTCAATTTTTGAAAAGCAATTTTCTCATTACCATTATGTTTTAATAGTTAACATTAACAAAATAACTTAAGTCATAATATAATAACTTCTACCCACACAATATGATTTGATTATTGAAAATACTTATTTAATTAAGTTAAATTATCATGTGATGTTCAGGTTGAAAATCTTTAATACTCGAGAAGAAGAAGTAATCATTATTCTTTTACTTATAGTTTTCTGAAGAACCTAACCATTTTTTCCGCAGTATGTTATTCATTAGCATTATCCTTATGTATTTATACAAAAAACATTCTCTTCCTTTTTTTTCAAATGTATAATATCTTTTCTCAAGTTATCATACATTGGTTCAGTCCAAATGATGATTTAATTATTGCAACTACTCCCATGCTTTCGTTTAATTACCAAATAACCTCCAATCATCTTTGGCAGTTGAACACAATTAGGTGACCAATAATGGTTATTCATCAATTTAGGATATTTAAAAGTTGAGAATTCTTTGTACTGTTTTCCTTTATCTGTCAACCTAAATAAGTATTTTATGTTTGTAATCACGTGTTTTCATTTTTCATCCATTACAAGAAACAAGACTGACAAATGGAAGAAAATGATGTCAATATGCCCTTTAAAGAAGACAAAAGGCAGGACATCGAGACATTTTCACAAGTGAATCATAGTCAAAAGGCCACCTTCAGGGGAAGATGTGAGCCTTCAGGCTCTATGGCCGCTATTTGTTGGAATTCAGCCCTCTTTAGTATACACATCTATGCATAGGGGAAAAAGAAGGGAAAAAGAAAAAGGAATCTTACAACAGTCTCAAAAATCTTCCTCCTTTTAGAAGAGAAAGCTTGAGATGCATCTGCATCATCCTCATCTAGCGTAGGGGAAAAAAGGAAAGAGAGAATGAACATTGGTCACCTAGAAAACTCCAGACAAATAAAATTTGTCAAAATCAATTCTTACTTCTATCTGTACCTTTTGGATGCAAATGTTCCTTCTCCCAAAACAGACCATTTATGAGATTGAGAAGAAGATTAAGCACTTTCTTTGGGTAGGAAATTTAGAAGACTATAAAACTCATAAGGTTGCTTGGCAAGTTGTTTGTTCACCTAAAAAGGAAGGAGGTCTTGGACTACTAGACCTTAAAATATGGAATAAGGTTTTATTGGGGCAGTCACTCTGGAATCTCATCAATTGTCCAAGTCCATCCTTATGGAATAAATGGATTCATAGTACTAAATGCAGGAGAACTTCAATTATGTATCTTGACATTAAAGGAAATATGACATGAAGTTGGAGAGGTCTTCTAAAGCTACAACAAACTCTCAGCTCTACACTTTCCAAACCTTCTTATTGTTGTAAAGAAACATATAATGAATTGCGTCAAGTGAATACTGAGGTTGAATGATATAATTTAATATGGTCAGGAGGAGTCAGCAAACATAATTTCATTAGTTGGCTCATATGTAGGGACAAACTTCCTATAGCAGAAGTGGTTTTTCAATGGCTCCCCTCAATTGATATGTATTGTAATTTCTATGGCTCTCAATATGAAAGTAGATAACACTTGTTTTTTCAGTGTACTTGGACTTGCCAGATTTGGAGAAGTATTCTAGCACAACAAGGCCTTCATAAGGACATCAACGATTGGAATTATGAATTGCAATGGATGATTAAAGTAACTAAAGGAAAAAATTTGGCTGCAAAGCTTCTTAAACTTTCTTTCTTAGCATGTCTTTATTGTATATGGTTTGAACGTAATCGTAGACATTTTCAAAATAAGACTGTTGATATACCAAATTTGTTAGTTAGAATTAGGAGAGTAGTTCGTGAAAGAGCATCTTTATTTAGGAACATTAAACTCTCTCAAGCGAATGTTTTATTGTGTCATAATTTGAATATATATATATATATATATATATTGCTATTTACCAGAGCTTGTGCCGGGATAATTATCGTAACGCCGCTTAGTTGGTTGTGCATCTACGGTTGTCCCAAGATGGACTAACTTTGAATATATGACCTCCTGAACTAAAATTTATGTACAAATTCACTGCATCTTCCCATGATATGAGTATGATTGGACGATTTGAAATACACAACATACACAATAAACTCATTCGGTAATTACGATCCCCTCAAAAGAATCTGGAACATCTTCCCTTGGCCCAGAAGGAATGGACTCAGTTTCGGTCTCGCACATAAAGTCCACGAAATCAGAATGGGGTTATGAGGTATCCTATGAGAACAAAAGTTTGGAGCAAAGCAAAAGATTAAACCTTCTCTCTTCTTATTTACTTATTTTTGTAGTGATAAACAATTATGGAGTTATCTAGTTTTAGTTGGCTTGTGAGGTTATTTATATTATTTTATTTATCATATATATATATATATACATAACACACACAACAAGAAAAACTCTTGATGGTTGTTGAATAAATCATAAACTTTTATTTTTGTTCATATGAGTAATTTTTGCACCAATTGTATTAAAAATAGTATGACACGAGCCTCACATTATCTAATACTACTTAGATATCTTCTTTAAAAAAAAATATCTCCTACTCTTAAGTTGAATTTTGAATAAGTTATAATAAGACAAAATAATTGTTTGTTTATATATAAATATTCATGTACCAAGTATTGCTAATAAGGAGTTGTGTTAAAAATAGATATTTTAGTCAATTTTGAAAAGAGATTAACTTTATAATAATTTATTGTTCCTCTTAAATAAGCAAGTGACAAAATGGACAAAATCCATTTTATTGCAAAAATTTTCTACACATGTATAAATTATCACAGCAATAACAGGTTATGTGGAAATTGATCTACACAACGAAGTTATAGGGAATACGCAGGAGACAGGTCAGCGGAGCAAAAAGTAGTGTAGACATTAATGACCAAAATGAAACACGTATCATTCCAGACTCTTGTGCCGCAATGCACGTGATTCCGAAACTAGGTAATACGTGGCTTTCTACTCGCCTCCCACTGCACCTGCCCAATATTCATAATATGGTTCAAAGTTCTTCGAAGGAGCGCTCACAGCACGATAAAAGTATTTCTTATCCTCATCTCATGTATAAAGATTGTAGACATTTCATGATCAATGCAGATCCCAAAGTTCCACGTATTAATCATGACAACAACCAGGTTTTCGGGGTCACAAAATTAGAAAACAACTAAAAAGAAGCAAATATATAGCATCACATGAAAGTTTAACACGTATTCTCCATCATCTTTTCAAGCAACCAAATGGAGTAGCAATTCACACAAATGCATCTATAATGCAGGACAAAGATTCCACTCCTTTCCATGTGTCAGCCATTTCAATACAAAATAGATCATCAAGATCTTCTATGTCTTCGAAGAGCATTGGAGACTCCGGTGGAAAATGGCAAAATAAGAGTCTTCACCGAAAGTAAGAACATGACTGAAATGACAGCTCAAGGAAGAAACAGATAAAAAGTAACAATAATTTGCTTGAACAATTCAAAGTTAGAATGATTCACGTAGAAAAAAGACAACGATTCCGCTAAAGTTATTGAAAACAGTCATCCACAAAATCATTTTTTAAGAAGCAATGATTCTGATAGAGTATGACGACTTAGCCTCTAGTTATACAGTTTTACAAGTAAACAAATCAATGCAACACGAAAAACACGGAGAAGAAGACGCGTGTCAAAAGCAAAGTATCCAAAGTTTTTTTTTTTTTTTTTAAATTTTATTATAAACTCACACACCCGGGAAGGGGAGGGACGGGATTCGAACCCCTGACCGGTGGGACGGCAAAAGTATCCAAAGTTAGCCTCCTTGAAAATATTGTCAACAGAAGTGCCAGGTCAAGCAAGATGAAAATCCAACAAAAACAAACATCAATCAAATCAAACAGATAAAAACAGAATATAAAGATATTTGTTTCTTAATTTTGTAGCTTAAAATCTTCTTTTTCTTTGAATATGTCATTTTAATACATTAAAATTTAGAGATATTAAACTTTTTGTTATATAATATTCCTACGATGGGGGTATGAGCCATTTACATTCTTTTATTTACCATATATATTTATTTAAAAAGAAAAACTCTTGATGCTTGTCAAATAAATCATAAACTATCATTTGCGTTCATATGAGTCTTTTTGCATCAATTCTATTAAAAGAAATGCGACTTGAGTCTTACATTATGTAATTTACTTAAAGATCCTTTTTAGAATAAAAAATATTTTTTAATTCTAAGTTTACTTTTAAATAAATATATGATGAAACATAGTAATTTTTTGTTCATGTAAGAAGTATTGCTAATGAGGAAGTGTGTTAAAATTAAATTTTTTTTAGTCAATTTTTAAATTATATCAAAATTATGAAGTGATTGTTCCGGTTAAATAAGCAAATAGAGAAATGGACAAAATTCCTTAATTGAAAAAAAAAATCCATAAATGTATAAATTATCAAAGCAATAACAGGTTATGTGGAGCAAAGGAGCAAACATATTTACAAATGCAGAGGACGGGTCAAGGGAGCAAAATGTAGTGTCAACAATAAAGACCATGATGAAACAGGTAGCCTCCTAGACTCTTGCGCTATTGTTTCGTTTTGCGCCATGCATGTAACACGCGGCTTTCGACCCACGTCGGTCGCCTACAACCTCGACCTGCCCCTTATTCACAATTCGGTTTAAAGTTTTTGGTATTAGGTAACAAAGTCCTACTTTTAAGAAAAAAGAATACCTAGGTCACTCGGCCCTGTTGTGAAGACCTACTGCACCAAGTCTTCGTCAGAATTATCCATGCATTTGTCACTTTAATAATGCTGTTGCACGCAATCAAGTGGGAAAGAGGACAACGGGTCATCATTCCCGGAATCTTTATTAATCTACGATTGACCGAGTGAAAAGGGCATTGTTGAATCGAAAAGCGCGAATGGTGGGCTTGGACTTCCTCGACAGCTCTTTGCATTCTCCGATAAAAGCCATCGTCCGTGAAATTAATTTCAGCGAGTGAGCCCGTATATCTCGGACGCGACTTGACAAAGGTGTGAGCAGATGACTTTTCGGTCTACTTTGAGTCATATCGCCGTTGTCAATGATTTCCACACGTTCTCCGACAAACCCAGATGGCGATCTGTCGGCCATTACGAAATAGAGTACAAATCCGACAAACTCTGGTGCGAAGCAGGCAAAATCCGACGAGTCTTCATGATATAAATCAGACCTAAGCTGTCGCTTTATAACCAGCTAAGGCTAGGGAATTTTAGGGGCATTAAAGAAGCCTTAGATTATAAAATGTCCGAATCAGTACGTGGGTTGTTTAGCAGTTATTATCGTTTGGGGTTTTAACATGATCTTGTTTCGGAAATTTATTATTTAGATTTGATATCTCGTTTTATTATTCACCTAGAAAAGGCAATGATCCGCTAAAATTATCGAAAACATTCATCCACGAAAATATTTTTTAAGGAGCAATGATTCTAATAGATTATGATATCTTAGCTTTTAGTTATAAAGTTATATGTTTCTGGATCTCGTAACTAAGAAGATCTCGAGAAGGAAGAACATGCCATTCTCTGGGATTCAAGACCCTGCTGAGTTTCTGTGGACCAACCCATAATGTTAGTAACGAACGGTTCAAGGTAAATTTAGAATTGAAATATTTTCTTGCTAAAGCATATCATCCAGTTAAGCTGAAGAATAAGAAGATAGATGATTGACTTTCACTTTACCCATGTGACGATTTTTTTACTATAGCAAAACTCGCATAAAGATGTTTTATGCGTATTATGTCACTGATGATGGCAGCATCGGAAGGATTCTTTAGTTGAATGCTTTGAGCGTAAGTCCTTCTCGCTGTAGCATTTCAAGGTTTGGTGGTGGGCGGTCTTGGTGCGCCAGTTCAGAGAGATCATCGAGTGGGAATCTTCAAGAGGGTAAGTTTTCAGTCGCAATTATACATCGAAGGGGCACGACACTAATGCGTGACTCTGGCAGATCGGGACAGAGTCTCGGACGCGAGTTCACAAAGACGTGAAAGGAGGACCTTTCGGTCTAGTTTAAGTGTATCGCCATTATTGATGTTTCCCCCACCAGCTTGTACAAAACTGAAAAGGACCCCAGAAAAAAGGAAAAGAAAAAGCTAACCCAGGTAGCGATCTGACAGCCATTACGACAAACTCTGGTGCTGAGCAGGGAAAAGGCAGACAATTATATCGTGGAGGCCAGCTTGACGTGTATTATAATTGAATTAATTTATTTCCTATCTAGTCTGATTTAAAAGAAAAAAAAAAGAATAAAAAAGATGCAACACAAATGCCTAAGAAAACAGAAAGGAGTGACACTTTTTATAAATGAGTCATACCAAAGGGATTTTTTTTCTAAAAGTGATATGGCTTAACTAGGATTCTTCCGTTCTATAATTTCCGTGGCACAATTCTTCGTCTGCTTGTCTTATGGAGCAACTCAATGAAACTACATAATTCTATGAACCAAATTTTAAGGTAACTGCGAAAGGTAGCTTAGATGCTAAGAAATCAAATATATGCTTCGAAACATTTTCACATATATGCTTTAACATTTTTAAACTTATCAGTGGACGACCAAGAAAGAGTTTAACTTTTTGACTTCAATAGAATTCTGGAATCTCTTGAACATTCATATGCCTAGCCGTCAGCCAGTGTCTTTGTTTGATAGTTAGATTAATATTATTGCCCAACAAACATTTGTGGATGACAAATATTAGAAAAGTAAACGCTTCGATTGTTAAACGGTGGCGTCCAAAAATTAAGTGCTCTGAAGAACGTGTTATAAAGCTTCAGCGTAATGATCTTCTCTTTGTCATCCCCAGCATGCTTTTATTGATTGCCAATGGCCTAACTTCATTGCTCTTTTTCTGTTAACGTCCAGATATAGGTTCATAATAAAACAAAATAATTTTTTGTTTTAATATAAATATTCATATAAAAAGTATTGCTAATAAGGAGTTGTGTTAAAAATAGATATTTTAGTCAATTTTGAAAAGAGATTAACTTTATAATAATTGATTGTTGCTCTTAAATTGGTGGAGAATATTAAATTTAAAGATTTTAAGTATCTTGAATATGACTTAGGACTTATCCAAAATTTTGATTTACAGAAGAAAAAATCTAGATAGGGATGGAAAAATTGTAGGGGATGGTCATCCCTTTCGAAAATATACTAAGTGAAGTCTCCTCCCTTTTTCTTTTCTTACTACTTTAACTTTACAATCTTATTTTTTGTTTCATGTATTTTTTTTCTATGAAAATTATATATTAAGGATACATTTGAAAATTCACGAGATCAACAAGAAAAATATTGATATTCAGTAGTCATCTAATGATTCTCTCCCATAGACGTGTTGTTTTGTCCAATAGACCCAAGTAACTACAGAACCTACATCCCCGATGAGTGGCTTTACGTATGATTTAATAGAAACTCAAACTTTTTTCAGATTTTCATTCTACTATTATAAAAGGTAAAAAAAAATGTTTATCTTAGAGTTTTAAGTTGAATATGAGTTATTTTATATAATTTCTACACATAATGTTATTTTAATTTTTAATCAATAAATTTATTGTCTATACAATTTGATTTTAAATCAGTTCAGTTCAGCACGCCTAATAAACTTTTTCAAGAATGAATTATTTTAAGGGATATTGATTAAAAAGATCATCTACTATTTCATCATTTCCAACGACCGGATCTTTCCACAAAGCAACTCAAGGAAATTTCAGAGGGAGTTGGAACATAAAGATGTAGAAAAGCCAAAGACAGGTGTGTTCACATGGACGAAACAAAGAAATTCATTTTTTTTCTATGGTGTCAGTTTCATTCCAATACTACTGTTTTCAAAATGGGTCAAGAAAGAGCTAGAAAAAGGAGAGAAAAAAAAAAAAAAAAGTTGTGCGGGCCTCCGTTACCCCATGCTGCCATTGTTATGTGGAGGAATAGGCATGGTAGGATGGGTATATAAAGCATCCAAACATGTTAATCCTCAACAACAAGAAGATAGTGATAACAAAACAAAGAAATAGAAGAAAGGCAAGAGAGAGCATCGAGCACGTAGAGATATAGGTTACTGCCTCAGAGGCTCCAAATCTCAAGTTGTAACGGCTAGAATTCTGATAGTAAGTGTTGTCAAGCCCATCAATATATACAATTATTGTCGTCATCATAATTGTAGCAAATTCCTTTTTCTCATTACTGTCATGCCTTTCTATTTTTGAATAGCAATTTTCTCATTACCATTATATTTTAATAGTTAACGATAACAAAGTAACCTATCTCAGAAAATATGATTTTTATTATTGAAAGCACCTCTCTGGTTTAGTCAAATCGTCCATAAATAAATATTCATGGACAAGGAATATGTTAAAATAGAGATTCTTTTTTTTTTTGGGTACTATCATTCTTCATCTATCAAGGTAATTAAGTATTTAAGATTGTAATTATGTATTAATTTATGTTTTTAATAACAACAAGTAATAGAAAAAAAGAATGGAAGGGCCGTGTGTTAGCATACCAATGGAAGTCGAAAAAAGCGAAGCTGAAGAGGCATTTGCACAAGCGACTGGTCCTCAAATGCCTTGTCCAAAGGAAACTTGTGCCGGGGATGCCGGCGGGAACGCGTCCACGGTATTACAGGGTCCAAACTCTTCACATACCTAAAGAAACTAGCTTGTATACTACAGATTCAAACTCTGACATACCTCAACATAAATGGTCTGATGCAGGGGAACCAAGTTCAAGGGAGGCTGACTTGGACAAAGGTGACGAGAGTAAAGATAAAGGTACGTTGTTGGGAGAGATTCGCCCCAACATCTGTCAAGATATTTGTTTAGGTGCAGTAATATCACAGCCACAATCTTTTCAGGTAGATATAGAGGAGCTGAGCACAAGTGAAACCAATGAGAATAACTAGGCAAACAAGTTTTTCATGTCTTCTGAAACATGTACAGACAAAAGATTCACTAATATACTTTTTATTTCAAAAAATTTCAGGGAAACATGCATTTGGATCCTTTGAGCGTCGTTGGCTTTATTGGGCTGCCCGAAGAGGTATTTGGCATTTTGTTAAGGTTATACTTGAAGATTGTCCAGACGCCATTCGATCTCCCGTAACAACACTAGGGAAGGAGACAGCTCTTCACATTGCAGTTGAAGAAAAACATACCACTTTTGTAGAAAAACTGTTGAAATTTATGAATCCTGAGGACTTAGCATTGAAGAATGACAAGGGAGAAACAGCTTTTATCTATGCTGCTAAATCGGAACTACGGATTGCGCCGAGAAGATGCTGGAACAGAACAACGCATTGCTACGGCTCCGTACAGATGACGACCTTCTACCAATCCATGTAGCAGTTATGTCCGGTCAAAATTCTATGGCGTCATATCTTCTTTCAAAGACTCCTCTTAATGATTTAAATCCTCTTGATCGCATTGACCTTTTGATTCTCACAATTGAAAGTGACATGCACGGTAAGTCCTGCGTCCCATTGCGTGTCAGTTTAAGACAATTAATGTATAGTTATATTACAATCTTTTGACAAATTAATAGAAACCCCAATTGGAACTTAAACACATAATTGAAATTTCATAACAATGTTGGCCTTCTACAATGGGACATCTTTAATAAGGAGTTATAGATAGATAGACAATTTGGACAAAACTAACCGTTCCCATATTATAATATTATTCAATGAATAAGGATTTTGTATCGAATAAAACTAATTAGTTGCTTTAATAAAACAGATCTAGGACTCAAAATTTTGCATGAGGATAGCACATTAGCAACCGCAGAGGATAAGTTCGGCCAAACAGCACTTGAATTTTTGGCCAAAAAACCTACTACAATTGGCAATACAAGTGATCTACCACTTTGGAAAAGATGCTTAAATTTCTGTAAGTCTTTCTCTAACCCAAATTGTCTTATCTGTGTGTATGTAAATGTTTTTCAGTTACTTATTTTCTATTTTAATAGAATTGATGACTAGATTCCTCAAATCATTTGGGAATAATAAAATAACTTATAAGATCTTACAAGATCTTTAGATGATATTCATGAATAAAGTACTTTGAGTATTTTGCAATGAGATAAATCATTTTTTCATGTTTGGTATGTCTTAATCAGTTGTTAAATTTGTAACAATTTATTGTTATTATAATTATAATTATTATTATTATTGTTATTACTATTATTATTATTATTGTTATTGTTGTTGTTGTTGTTGTTATTATTATTATTATTATTATAATATTTGAGAATAGGTCAATCATTTAACTAGCAGAATATCTAATTGAAAGTAATTACTAGACTTTTCACTCCGTTAATGTGATTGTGTTTTGTAAGATGGCTAATAGATTAAAGTGTTGTTATCAATTGATTATGTTAAGTGATGCATACAAAAACCATAAATATTTACCAAATGATTTCTGAAGATATTTTTTTTCTTTTACTTAGGTTTCAAAGGGCTTTACGAACCTCATTTAGAAACAGAAGGAGCTTTGGAATTAATTCAGCGACTCTGGAGTTACATTCGGAACTCGTCAGAGGAAGATTTTTCACAGTTGATTGACCAACAACTCTCTACAATACATACTGCCGCAGCATTGGGCAATGTCGAATTTCTAAAAATTATTACAGGCGATTCTCCTGATCTTATACTGGAAAGTGGCGAAGATGGCAACAATTTAGTTCACGTTGCTATTTTATATCGGCAAAAGTTTGTCTTCAGTTTATTATATGAGAGAGTTTCCTTGGTGAAGCTTGCAAGCGCCGTCAACGAAAAGGGAAACAATGTTCTGCATTGTGCCGGGATGTTGGCTCCTCCCGAAAGGCTAAATGTGCAATCAGGAGAAGCCCTTCAAATGCGAGAAGAGCTGTTGGGGTTTAAGGTATTTGAAAGTATTATCAAAAGTTCTTTTCTTTTAGTTGCATATGTAATAGTTATATTTTAACCGTTCAATTACACGTTGCCTATTGTAGGAGATCGAAAAGATTGTTCCGCGTTCAATAAGAAGAAAAAGGAATAAGGGTGGTGAAATGCCTCACGAACTATTTACAAGTGAACATGAAAGTTTAAGGGAAGGAGGTGAGAAATGGATGACAAAAACTGGAAAAAACTGTATGCTTGTGGCAACATTCATTGCCACCATAGTTTTTGCTGCGGCCTTCACTTTACCTGGGGGAAATAATCAAGAAAAGGGAACTCCAATCTTGTTGGAAAGTAATTGGTTTTGGGTATTCTTCTTATCAAATGCAATTTCCTTATTATCCTCTTCAACTTCAATATTAATTTTCTTATCTATTCTCACATCTTCTTACAAGCATGAAGAGTTTCTCAAATCATTACCCAGAAAGATGTTGTTCGGACTCATTACACTCTTCACCTCTGTAGTAGGCATGATGCTTGCCTTTAGTGCAATGTGCTTTTTAGTTTACCGAAGCAAAATGGTATGGATTCCCATAGTTGTAATTACCTTGGCTAGTGTTCCAGTTATTTTGTTTGTTGGGCTACAGTGGGAATTCTGGGCTGTTTTAGCCTACGCAGCATATGGGTCTAAAGGTCTTTCTAGGCCACACAAACATTGGTTTTCCCCCAGAACCATATTTGATGCGATCCGGTATTTCTTCACAGACACATTTTATGTGATCCTCGTTCGCTGGCGAAGGTTTTCCAGCTAATTCTTGTAATCTCTAAGCAGGGTGATTAAAGTCGATGTATCTTTTCATCATAGTCCAGTTGTCAAGTGATGTATGATGCTTTTATTTATGGCTTTCTACTTCTTATGAGGTTGTCTATTTTTTGTTGTTTCTCCTATTTGAAGCACTTAATGTCATTAATTTGAAATTTGTAAACTCAGCCTCTTTAATTTAAATGTTTTGTGCAATAAATAAAAATAAATAAGTTTTAAACGTCTTGATTCAAACTTGATTTCTACTTCGGATTTTTTTTCCTAGTAGTTTCTACTTCATGCAAAAAATCAACAGTCAATTGCCATTATGATGTAGCCATTATGAATTAAGAATCATTATCAATTTGAATGAGTGCACTTAATGGTAACTTCCAAAATAATATTGGAAAAGTAGTCTTTAGTAAAAAAAAAATAAAAAAGAAAAAATAGCTACTTTTCTTATGCATGCTTCTCAAACTGTGGCACATTTTTTTGTTATAGTTTTCTTTAAAAAAAAACATTTTAATTGGCTTGACTGCAAGTGAAAAGCGTAAAATAACTAATAAGTTCAAATGACAAAAAAGTATATAGCCATATAAGAGAGACGAGATAAGGAAAAAGGATATACAACCTCTTTCTATGTTGAAAATCGGTTTTCAAATGAAAATCATCATAAGTGATTTCTGTAAATATTTTAAAAATTTATCCTGTGAAGTAAAACTTTTTACATAACAGACAAAAGCATCCGATCTATTATATGTTGACAATTGTGTCATGTCAATTGCCATTATCCTATAGCCATTATAAGTTAAAAATCGTTATCATTTGTGTGAAATTACAATGTTAAAGTTTTGATAGGACAAAATATTTCATTAAGCATAATTAGGATTACTTGGTTTGATGGATGTTATGCTTAGAAGGTATTCTTTTCTTAATGTGCAGTTCATGTTAGGCTATTATACTCAACTCTTGGCCCAAGGTGTAGTATCATGTGTTTTGCTAGACACTATACTTGGAAGCCCACAGTCCACAGATGAACATTATGCTTGGAAGCCCGCAATCCAGCTAGTTTCTAATTAAGCACTTGCCTAGCCCAAGATACTTAAGCTCAAAGCAGCCCGTGGAGGTTTATTAATCAACCTTCGACCTGAAAACTTCACAACCCTAACTTGTGGCAACCGCATCTTATCACTCCTTCCAATCGACTAGATTATACTCTGGCGTGGAAAGTCGTCAAGATCATCCACCATTTTGTCAAACCACAAATGGAATGCACTGATTTGCAACCTTATCATAAAAGTATGCCCTTGTTGATGAGAAGCCATGAAGATCATAGTCGATATTCATTCAAGTAATGAAGATGTGCTCGGATTTTCATATAATAGGTTTGTTCTCCTTATTTGGGAATATTTCTTCCACTATGCAACCTATTTTCTAGAGATATGTGGAATAATTTCGCTAAGGTTTTAGAAAGAAAATCTATTTCAAAAAGGGAAGTTCTTTTAAGGGTTTTGAGCTGATTCTTTGCATGCTATTATTGAAGACCTGAATGCCTCTTTTGGGATATTTTCTTTACTTCTATAGTGAAGTCTCGTGCAAGGAAAGTCAAGGCATTGTTATGGAGATTTTTCAAATTTGAAGATGAAGCCTCTAGCCGATTTGAGTTGATTAGGAATGTTCTAGTCAATTTGAATAACCTTGTGAAGATTCTAATTGTCTTGATTAGGTTAACATTTTCAGATTGGTTTTAATAAATGAATTGAAAGAAGGAAAGTGGGATTTATGGTATAAGGGGTATGAAGAAAACCTCTTGTGAATTTATTCCTATTTAACAGAGGAAAGAGAGCAAAAGACAATAGCAACCCGAAAGACAAAAGCATTGATCTCTAAAGTTCTAGACAATAGCAACCCGAAAGACAAAAGCATTGATCTCTAAAGTTCTCGAGCTATTGCATCGCGTTTATCAAAGCTACTATATTATTGAGCATTTCTTAACCTTACTACTTTGATTGATGTTTTTATAGAATGCTATTTTAACATGCTCAATTGTCATATTTATAACAAGTATAGTCTATTGCTGTATTCATTCACCATTGAGTTATTTGCACTTCCCTTCCTCTTCTTGATTGCTAAAGAGGCTAAAATCCTAGAATTTTGACAATAACAATGAAAAAGTAGTCTTTGGAAAACCATTTTGAAAAAGAAAACTAAAGAACTACTTTGCTTATGCATACTTCTCAAATTTGTATTGTATTCAGTTGCCCTATCATGGCACAATTTTTTTTGTTCTAGTTTTAAAAATTCAATTGGTAAATCCAATTAATTTAATCAACATCAACAACAACATCAACATTAATTTAATCTTATATTTGGTAAATCCAATTTATCATGGTACAAATGTGAGCAAAGTGCAAAATAAGTACTAAGTTCAAATCGCAAAAAATATGTAGACTTATAAGAGAGAGAAGGAAAACGGGATATACACCCTCTTTCTATGTTTAAAATCAGTTTTCAAATCAAAATCACTATAAAAAAATTTTGAAACAATATTTTGAGAATTTAACTTAGAAAAATTATTCAACCTATTATGTTTTAAAAATATGTCCCATCAACTTAACCTTTCCTGTAATAATAAAATTCATATACGTTAATGGGTTAGATTATCTTATACTTTTTATGAAAAAAATAGAGAGAATTCTTAATAAAACTGGTTAAAAGGGGCTCGCGAAGATGCAATGTCAAGAGAGATTTTGCTGGGATCGACTGAAAAATAGGTAATGAAGTCCTAGTTGAAAAGTTAGAGCATGATAGAAGTGTAAGTGCACAAAAACATGGTGCCACATGGGACCATCAAGATGAAGACCCAAAGCGACCATCCAAAAACAAGATTCTTCGTCGCTTTCAAGGAGACTATCGAGCAAAAGCAATAATGAGTCGCATAAAAAACAAAAATAACAAGTTATAAAGCCAAATTTTATTAAAAAACAATTAATTATGCAGATTCAAAATACATTTACATTTTCATTGATAGTAGCTTGTACTTATGCGCAAACTACTACTAAGTCCCACATTTTTGCATTCACATCCCGTGCAGTCAAAAGCCCACGTCTCCAAAATCAAAAACTTGTGCATTATTGGATATTCGTATATGGGTAATGTAGGCCAAGAGGCTATACTAGAAGCTGATTCAAGAAGCATAGGCCCAAACATAAGTGCCTTAAGGAGTAGAAGCCTACACTAGGGGCTTAAAGAAGAAGTGACTCAGGACCAACTTGAAGTAGTAGAGATCAACAGTTAAAAATGGGTTTTTAACAATTTTTTTTATTAGGTAAATGGGGTTAAGACTGTAAGGTGGTATATATAATAGCTTTATTAATAAATTATTAATTTGAGTTCGAATGTTTGACATATAATAAACAAAAGTCTAAATTAAAGCACCAACTAGCAAAAGTTCACACTAGATGCTTAAAATAGCAACAGCTCAAGCCGAAGACTCAAAGTCCTTGATAAGCCCACATATATGATATTCATAACCCGAACGTTATCCAATTCCCGAATGATTGTCATACTTAGAGATCCATTGAAGGCTCGAAGTGGCAAAGATCTATGTCTTTGAAAATCAAGAAATAAAGACCTAAACCAAACGCATGTGGAAGTAGAGGCCCAAATTCTTCCACATTGAGATACGTGGGCGCCTTCATATCTTTTCACACGTCATGGTGAGATGAGCAGACGGATTCATCCTCCAAACCTACACAGTTTAGTATTCGGTTTGGGATCTTCATTTAAATGGTTAGAATATGAAATAATGATAATCGCTCTGCCGATGAACCTGAAAGCTAACCATTATGCAGCTGTTCACCTCCGAGGTTGCAAACCAAACATTAGGGGCAACAAAGTTTGTGGTCTATCGGGGGTTGGTTGGGTTAGTAAAATGGGTCAAGAAAGACCCCAAAGACCCCCAAAAAAAAAGGGAAAAGGAAAAACGGGCTCACTGGGCCACCATTCTCCCTTGCAGCCATTGGAGCGGGCTTGGATTGGCGGGCAGGACGCTTTTGTCAGGCACCAAGCTTGTCACGGGTCTCTCACGGGCCTATCTATTGGGCTGAGAAGTTATGTTTTGTTTTTAAGTTGATATGTATAATAGTCAGGTCATTTTGATCTTTTAGTAGGTCAAGAGGGGCACATTCCGAACAGAAATTCCGATGGCTCAAATTGGGCGAGAAGGGCTTTTGCAAAGGAGCTTTGTAAAACCTAAATTTTGAGGAGAAATCTACGGTGGATGCAGAAGGTGCCATGCTCCTTTGATGTGGGTATGTTTACTCTTTTCCTTTAACCATTTCAACTTATTACTCCTTGTATTGGTTGGGTTGTTGTTTGAAACATTCGTTTCTGAATTGTCGGTTGTAGAAGTGTTTGTTGGTTAAGAAGATTGTAACAAAACACCTACAAAGAAGCGTAAAGGGAAGCCCAAGAGAGGCTTAGACCGTCTGTTGCAGTCAAAATACCCGATTGCTAGGATCCCAGATTCTGTTTGTGACACGGCCGCACATGAAACTTGGTGACTGACTGCTAAGAGACCTCGAAGCTCACTTTCCAATGGAAAAATAAAGTTGAGAGGACATTGATAAATTTTACAAGCTTGGGCCTTTTTTTTTCACAATTATTAGAATAACAAACAATTGCTGACAAAATAATTCTAATTCTAATGAAGGCTTGGTTTTTGCTATGATAAATTCCTAATAAAATTAATAAAAGGACAAATGGAGGTATTGGATTTAGAATTATTTCAAACAGTAAAATCAGTTTTATCAAAATAAAATCATTCTTGAAGTTTGAAGTAACAAGCAAAACTAACTGATCTGTTTCATGCTGAAAATTGTGTCTTATCAGCTTAACCTTCACTTTAACATTAATGTTTATATTAATTAAGATCAAGGGTGGTCTACGTAGTGCTGGTTAAGAGGGACTTGGAAAGTTGCAGTGTGAAAAGATATTTTGCTACAGAAGCGTAAAGTCAATGGAGACCCAAATAAATGGCCGTTGTTTCCAGGTTTTTCAGAACATGTCAAATCATCATCAAAAGCAAGAGTACGATGGAAGGGGCAGCTCACAAAAGCCGCAGGGACCATCATCGATGGAGACCCAAAAGAACCCAAAAGTCAGTTGCGTCGGCTGGCTGACGCAATCTCTGTAGAGGCTTAGATATTATCCCATAGATTTTGTGCATTTTGTATCAAAACTCGCGGACAATCTAAAACTCTTTCTTAGACAGCCCGACGGCTATGAAGGTCAACCTTATTGAATCTATAGGTAATTATTGTCAAAATTTTATTAAGATCGATCATTGCAATTATCTTTAAATCCCTCTTTCCATCTAACTCTGTTAATTACGAAACCAAATAGAAAAAAAAATGATGTTGTCAACATACCACGTAAAAGTAAATGAATGGGACAAAGCATGTTTAGTGCTTATGATATTTTTCCTTGGTTTAAATTGTGTCTAAAGCAGTAAAGTTGCCACCAACATTTATGAGATAATCAAAATTCTTAGGACCTTTAGTCAAGCTTGGTTAGATGTTTAAGAGGAAGGTCAATACTTTACTCTTCTCATTTCTTTAAGGATCAACAATATTATAATTAGTGTCCTATGATTTATAGGTACAACAAATTGTTAAATTCAAACAAAGTAGAGGTTTAAGAATGGAAATTATAAATTTAGCTGATTGCAGAAGGGATTGAGAATGCTTTCTATATTAGAATAGCTGGTAAATGAATGTATAAATAAGAAAGGTAGAGTGTTCAATATGATGGTACCATGAATTTGGGTTTTGGTTGGATTGGTAGTTTTCCTTTGGTTGTTGGGGAGTCAATGTTTTGTTGTTGTGGTATCAATATCGGCTAGGATCTAGTCTTTGCATTGTACATGCTTTTATTTTTCCTAATTGGATTTTTTGATTGGATATGTCGTCTCGGAATTGGTTTACGTAGCGTTCAAATAGAAAGTTTTGCTAAAGTTATTCAATTATGAAAAATTACTTTACTTTGAGAAGGAAGGAACGCCAAAAAGCACTTGACTAATTTTTAATGGCTAATAATGTTGTTATGTTCTTTTAATTGGAGGATTTTCTTTAAATCCATGTTGTAAATCTTCATCATCCATTAAACATTCTCAAATATAAAATAATTTTATTGGAGATATGTAGTTTTTCATTTACACTTGTTCATGTATTCACCTAATTATGAATTCTGTACATGATATTATTATGATTCTAAATTAGCTCATTTCGATATGCCTAGTAGAATAGTGAGCAGTAAGACTATCTCAATAATGAATGACACTCAAGGTTGTTGATTAAGAAAAATCCTATTATGTTCCATCATTTCCTACAAGTAGATCTTCTTCTTCTTCTTCTTTGTTGCTTTGTCTTATGGAGGAATTCAATGAAACTTGCCTAATTTGGATACAATTTATCATTTGGAAAGTTTAATATAAAATGCTAGATATGACTCAACTTTTCCTTTTAAATTTGAAGGAGATACTTAAATATATTATAAAGATATAAAATTAATATATTTATAATATAAAAAAAAAATTTCTTTAACGTATCTTTTCATTTTAAATAAAAATTACAAAAAAATAAATCAAAGAATAAAAAAAAAATGAATATCCCAATTCAATTAAAAATCATACTAGAACTTAAACTGTAAAATTGTGCATATTTTTAGGTGCTAGATGCATACTAACTATGAACCAATTTATTTATTAGAATTTCTGGTTGTAAGGAAAGAAGTTGTATATTTTCTAACGACCCAATATTATATTTGTTTTACTCCCTTATGGGTATCAAGCTACGGTAGATATTATCCCTTAAGTTTTCAGCACTTTCTATCCAAATTCACCTTCAAGGACTATCAAAAAGTGTGTCTTAGACTGCTCAACAGCTTTGAGGCTCAACTTCATTAAACGTTACAGTAAGTGTTGTCAAGAAATTGATTAAGCTCTAGCATTGTAATTTCCCCCCTACACTTTACCAATTTTCCATTTACCATGGTAGCCCCGGCCCCCCTCCTCTTTCTCTATTATTGGTCAGAACCATGGACCCATGTCGGAATTTTCCTTCTTTCTATTTGATTTTGTTACTAGCGAAACCAAAAAAATAAAGACAAAAAGAAAAATAGAGAGGATGTTCTCAATATACAACATAAAAGCAAACTAATGGGACAAAACACGTTGAATGCTTGTGATATATTCTCTAAGTTTCAAGTGGTGTTTACAGTAACAGATTTAAAAAAAAAAAAAAAAACTGGGCTTAGTCCTGGTCAACCATATTGATAGCACAAGTTGACTTAAATATTAGACTTGTGAGGTAATACAAGGAGTAGGGTATAATACCTAACTTGTAAACCATAAACCCATTAAATGGGTGTATTACATCTGCTAAGTATATCAATGAAAGACGACTAAAAGCTCAATGAGATGTTTAGGAGATGTTCCTCTCTTCCAATCAGCCAATACTTTTACCCCCCTCGATCTTTTTAGGATCATCAATATTATCAAGTAGTATCCAATCATTTATGATACTATGAATCGTTGAAATTAACTTCAAATTTAGTTGATTATAGTATGTAGGAATTAAGAGTGCTTTTCCACGTTGCAATACAGTTAAGTACGCATAAAGGGGGAGGGCAAGTGGTCCATATGACGGTACAAGATCATAGGTATGAGTGGCTTTCAGCAGTTATTGTTAGTTGTTGGGACGCCAATTTTTGGTTGTTGAGGAGTCATTATCATCTGGGGTTTAGTCTTTGCATTGTACATGCTTTGTCTTTGTGAAATTAATCCAATCTGATATGTTGCTTTATCACTAGGTAAGCGCTACGACTTTCTTGTCCGAACAGGTACATGGATTGTTAAAGAGTTATTATCGTTCGGTGGGGCAAGTTTTTGCATCGCGCGTGCTCTTTTTTTGGGCATTTATTCTTCAGATTTAATATGTTATTTTTCTATTCAATTGTGAAAAAATCTTTTACTTTAAGGAAAAAGTGAGGTTAAACAATATTTGGAAAATTTTTAGAAATTAATAATATGATTATATTCTTTTGAGTGGAATAATATTTTCAAACACGTACACAAGAAATTGTCATCATCCACAAAAAATTTTAAAATATGAAAGCATTTTAATAAAGTAGAGTTGAATTTGTTGTTTAGTTTTACTCATCTATTCACCTAATCTTATACATTATATCACTTCAACTATAAATCAATCCATTTATTTTTTATCAAGGTTGTTTTAAAAGAAAGAAAAAATTCTATCAGCATCACTAGGAAAATATAAGCCAGTGAGACTTGTTCACTAAGAATCATACTCAAAGGACACTTTTCGAATGGGAATATTGCATAACAAAGAGTGAGTCTTTCTTTTTATTTGTTTGAGCTTCATGAAGTGGAGAGCAGGTGAGTGTTGAAAGAATCTAAGGAAAGTCTCATCTTTTTCTTTTCTTACTACTCTAATTTGTCAGTCTTATTATTTTTATTCTATTGATCGATTTAATAGAAACCAAATTGCTGTAATCAACTTATTAATTCTTTTTTCAGATTTTTCATTCTACTCTTAGAGATGATGGAAACATAGCTGCGATTTGCTATCCTTTAGGCTCTGAATTTTCTAATAAAAATTCCGAAATTGCTTACTACTATTCTCTAAAAATACCTTGATTTTTATAGATAAGTTAATCACTAAAATGTCAAAAGACTGTCACAAATTTTCCAACTTTGTGTATTACTTTGTTCAGCCCCGATCTCAGCCTCGGGACGTTTAGCCTTTAGGTTGTTGGGGAGTTTTATGGTTGTTCAGGAGTCATTATCATGTGGAGTTGAGTCGTTGCATGGTAAGATCTTATTTATTATTTGTGAAATAAATAAGATCTAACATGTGACTTTACAACCCGCTAAGGCTATTGAATTTTACGAGCATTAAAGAAGCCTTAGCTTATGAAATGTCTCAATTAGTGCTTGGTTGTTGAGGAGTTATTATGGTTTGGGAAGTTAAGTCTTTGCATAGCACAATTATTAGAATAATGAACAATCACCCACAAAATAGTTGTTATTCTAACGAAGGCTCAATTTATGTTGTAATAAATCTATAATTATATTTGACGAGAAGACTAATTCATGTATTGGATTTAGAATTAATTCAAATATTAAATTATGTTTTATCAAATTAAAATCGTTCTTGAAGATCTCTTAAGATATTTTCAAAATTTATCTTATAAAGTAACAAACAAAAGCATCTGACGTGTTTGATGTGGAAAATTATGTCATATTAACTTAACTTTCACTTTAACATTAATATTTATATCCACTAATATAGTGAGAGTCTAAATAATGTTGGTTCAGGAACTGGAAAAGATGCTGTGTGAAAGGATGTTTAAGTTTGCTTTACTACAAAAGCAAATGTCAAATCATCATCAAAGGGAACAGTAAGACGGAAATGGTAGCACCAAAAGCTTGATGCCATCGGAAGGACCACAACGATGAAGACCCCAAGAGGCCATAGCGCAACAGCAAATAGCAAAAGTCAATTGCGTCGGCTGGCTGACCCAACTAGTAGAAGTGTCAGCTGACGTGGCAAGAACATCGAACAAAAGTAACCAATTATTAGGCCAAATTTTATTGAACATAAAAAGGAAAACGCTCAGTTACACGTACTAAAATATATTTATTCTCAGATTGAGTCCCTTATGTACTTAAAATTAACTTTAAATAGAAATTTGTATATATGTTTATAAATTAATATTATGTTTTATTTTATTTTATTTTATTCAATATTCATGGTATTACTCTACAAGGTAGATATTATCCTATAAAGTTTGTGCATTTTATATCAAAACTTAGAGACTATCAAAAGTTGTTTCTTGGACTGCTTGACAGTTTGGAAGCTCCACTTTATAAGATCTTTTAATATTTTTTGTCAAACATTTTTCTTACGGTCCATCATTGTAATTGTTTTGAAACCTTTAGTAATTTTCTGTCTTTCCATTAACAATTATGAGATAACCAGAGCTCTCTTGACCCTTTGGTCAAGCTTGGTTAGATGTCTAAAGATAGGTCATCTCTCTCAAGATTCGACCAATACTTTACTCCCCTCATTTCTTTCAAGTTCAATAATATTAATAATTAGTTTCCGTTTGGTAGTTGGGGAGTTAATGTTTGGTTGTTGAGTGTCAATATCGATTAGGGTCAAGCCTTTGCGCAGTACGTGCTTTTATTTTTTGAGAATTTATTTCGATATGACGAATATAAAAACAAGCGATAAGCCTATTTCAAGAACCAGTGATACTCAAATTCGTAAGTTTGATTGATTTAGATATAACTCGTCATTTCGAAAGTTTGATATAAAATGTTGTACATAACTTTAATTTTTCTTTTAAATTCATAGGAAATACTTAAATATATTATACAAAGAATATCTGAGTTCAATCAAAAATCGTAGTAGACCTTACGTGGTAAAGCGGTGAACAATTTTTAGATGCAAGATTCACACTAACTCTGAACCAACATATTTATTGACATTTTTGGCTCTGAAGTAGCCAGCTTGCCTGCGGTAGCACGTCACTCGCCACGACAATTCAGCTGTGCCTTACCTTTAATTTGGTCGCTCTTTTCATATGCTTAGCTTTCACTCAACATCAAGTGTTTGTCGAATTCGAAATCTAAGTAAACTAGTAATATAATGATGAGAAGTGTATAGTCCCATAGAGATTACTAATTACTAGATTAATTAAATACTAAAAATAAATTAATACTAAAATTTAGTTGATTATAGTATGTAGGAATTAAGAGTGCTTTTCCACGTTGCAATAGTCAGTTAAGTACGCATAAAGGGGGAGGGCAAGTGGTCCATATGACGGTACAAGATCATAGGTATGAGTGGCTTTCAGCAGTTATTGTTAGTTGTTGGGAAGCCAATTTTTGGTTGTTGAGGAGTCATTATCATCTGGGGTTTAGTCTTTGCATAGTACATGCTTTGTCTTTGTGAACTTAATCAAATCCGATATGTTGCTCTATCACTAGGTAATCGGTACGACTTTCTTGGCCGAATCGGTACATGGGTTGTTAAAGAGTTATTATCGTTCGGTGGGCCGAGTCTTTGCATCGCGCGTGCTTTTGTTATTGGGCATTTATTCTTCTGATTTAATATGCTACTTTGCTATTCAATTGTGAAAAAAAAGCTTTTACTTTAAGGAAATAGTAAGACTAAACAATATTTGGAAAATTTTTAAGAATTTATAATATGATTATATTCTTTTGAGTGGAATATTATTTTCAAACGTGTACACAAGAAATTGTCATCATCCACAAAATATTTTAAAACATGAAAGCATTTTAATAGAGTAGAGTTGAATTTGTTGTTTACTTTTACTCATCTATTCACCTAATCTTATACATGATATAACTTCAACCCTAAATCAATCCATTTATTTTTTACAAAGTTTGATTTAAAAGGAAAAATAAAACTCTACAAACATCACCAAGCAAATATAAGGCATTAAAACTTGTTCATTAATAATCATACTCAAAGGATAATTTTCAGATGGGAATATTGCATAACAAAAAGTGAGGCTTTTTTTTTTTTTGGTTGTGTTTTTAAGCTTGGTAAAGTGGAGAGCAAGTGAGTGTCGAAACAGGCCGAAAGAAAGTCTCATCTATTTTCTTTTCTTGCTACTCTAATTTGTCAATCTTATTATTTTTATTCTATTGATCGATTTAATAGAAACTAAATTTCTGTAATCAACTTAGTAATTCCTTTTTCAGATTTTCATTCTACTCTTAGAGATGATGGAAAGAGAGCTGCGATTTGCTATCCTTTAGGTTCTGAATTTTCTGATTTTCCTATTAATACAAATTCCGAAATTGCTTACTACTATTCCCTAAAAATACCTTGATTTCTATAGATAAGTTAATCACTAAAATCAGCTGACGTGGCAAGAACATCGAACAAATGTAACTAAATATTAGGCCAAATTTTACAGAACATAAAAAGGAAAAAGATTAGGAACTTTTTATGGGTAGGAAGCATGGATATACAACGTTCCCACAAAATTGCTTGGTAAACTGTCTGCTCACCAAAGAAGGAAGGGGGATTGGGATTGCCGAACCTTAAACTTTGGAATAAAGTCCTTCTAGGACGTATGCTTTGGACTCTCATAAATCAGCCAGATGAATCATTATGGAGTAAGTGGATACATAGCACTAATTCAGTAATGCAGATTCAAATCAAAGGTTCAATGGCATGGAGTTGGAGAGGCCTCCTTAAGTTAAGGCCTATGCTTACCCCAGTTCTTTCTAGCCCTGCCTACAGTTGCAAAGCTACTTATCAAGATCTGCAACCAGTTAATGAAAAAGTAGATTGGTATGAACTAATTTGGACTGGTGGGATTTGCAAGAATAACTTTATTGGATGGCTAGTTTGCCATGATCGACTTTCTACAGCAGAAAGAATGGTACAATGGCTTCCTACAATTAACCAATACTGTGAGTTTTGTCAGGTTCAAGTAGAAAACAGGAGTCATCTCTTTTTTGAATGTCCATGCACAATGGTAATTTGGAAAAATATCCTTGCTCAAAATGGAATTCGACGTCACATCAGAGGATGGAATGAAGAATTAAACTGGATGATTAAAGCATCAAAAGGTAAAGATCTGGTTGCAAAAATTCTTAAAATATCTTTTCTAGCTTGTATTTATTGCATTTGGGCAGAAAGGAATAGAAGAAAATTTCAAAATACATTAGTTGACATTCCAATCTTGTTGGCTAAAGTAAGGAAAATTGTACGAGGGAGAGCTTCTCTACTTCACAATATCAAACCCTCTCAAGGTAATGTATTTTTGAGTAAGATTTGGAGGCTTCCTACCTCTATTTTTGCTTACTCTTAGTTTACTTTGGAAATTGTTGTAATACTGGGGTATGCCCCTGTGCTTTTGTATATTAATTTCATTAATGCAACTCACATTAAAAACCAAAAAAAAAAAAAAAGGAAAACGCTTAGTTACACGTACTAAAATATATTTATTCTCAGATTGAGTTCCTTTTGAACTTAAAATTAATTTTAAATAGAAATTTGCATATTTTTTATAAATTAATATTATGTTTTATTTTATTCAATATTCATTGTATTACTCTACAAGGGAACATATTATCATACAAATTTTGTGCATTTTATATCAAAATTTACAGACTATCAAAAGTTGTTTCTTGGATTGCTTGACAGTTTGGAAGCTCCACTTTGTAAGATCTTTTAATAATTTTTGTCAAACATTTTTCTTACGATCCATCATTGTAATTGTTTTGAAACCTTTAGTAATTTTCTGTCTTTCCACTCGACTTCGTTAATAACAAAATCACTTTAAAATTTATCAAAAAAAAAAAAAATGGAGATGTTATCAATACACCAAGTAAAATTAAATTAAGGGGACAAAGCACGATGAGTGCTTATGATATTTTTCCTTAGTTTAAGTTGTGTATAATCGGATAGAGTTTGCCATTAACAATTATGAGATAACCAGAGCTCTCACGACCCTTTGGTCAAACTTGGTTAGATGTTTAAAGATAGGTCATCTCTCTCAGGATTCGACCAATACTTTACTCCCCTCATTTCTTTCAAGTTCAATAATATTAATAATTAGTTTCCCTTTGGTAGTTGGGGAGTTAATGTTTGGTTGTTGAGTGTCAATATCGATTAGGGTCAAGCCTTTGCGCAGCACGTGCTTTTATTTTTTTGAGAATTTATTGTTTTGATTTGATAGGCCACATCGTAACCAGCTTACATAATGTCCGACTTAAGAGTTTCCCTGAAGCTTTTGAACTACGAAAAAATACTTTACTTTGAGAAAAAAAGAGGTTAAAAGAACTGAACTAAATTTTAATGACTGATAGTGTCGTTGTGTTCTTTTGATTGGAATATTCTCTTCAAATGCATATTGTAAATCCTTTCCATCCATTAAACATTATTAAATACAAAATAATTTTAGTGGAGATGAGAATAATTCTTTATTCAGATTTTGTCCATATATTCACTTAATATGGACTATGCACATGATATTATTATGATTTTAAGTTAATTCATTTATTTTTTTTCTAATTTGATTAGAAATGAGTTCATTTCGATATGACGAATAAAATAACAAGCGATAAGCCTATTTCAAGAACCAGAAATACTCAAATTTGTATTAAATTTGATTGATTTAGATATAACTCGTCATTTCGAAAGTTTGATATAAAATGTTGTACATAACTTTAATTTTTCTTTTAAATTCATAGGAAATACTTAAATATATTATACAAAGAATATCTCAGTTCAATTAAAAATCATAATAGAACTTACATTGTGAAGCGGTGAACAATTTTTAGATGCAAGATTCACACTAACTCTGAACCAACATATTTATTGACATTTTTGGCTCTGAGGTAGCCAGCTTGCCTGCGGTAGCACATCACTCCCCTACGACAATTCACCTGTTCCTTACCTTTAATTTGGTCGCTCTTTTTATATGCTTCGCTTTCGCTCAAAATCAAGTGTTTGTGGAATTCCAAATTTAAGTGAACTAGTAATATAATGATGAGAAGTGTATCGTTCCACAAAGATTACTAATTATTAGACTAATTAAATAATAAAAAATAAATTAATACTAAAATTTATCCAATAAATCAAACGAGAGTTAAAATTGATAATCTTTAAATTAAAAGTTGACAAGTAAAAGAAATTAAATTCAAATGATAAAAATCAATCAAAATAATATATTAGAATATTCGATTTTACCATAACTATTAGATATGAATTTTAAATTTTTTGTACCAATTTTATCTCAAAGTTTCCTAATTTATTATTATCCTATGTCTAAGTATAACAAGTCTACTCAATTTATTATTTTACTATATTTCTATATGAATTAGAATAAACAAAAGTACATTAGAATCTATGAACATTCCTGGTTTATAATGAATCTTTCAACCACTTTATCACCAAAAACCATACAAATAATAAGGCATATGTCTACTTATATTTAATTCATACTTGTAAATTATAATAAACAATTGCATATTATTATCTTTCAATCTTAAACATACACATCAAATCATTTAACTGGTGATTAAACACTAAAAGTATTAAACACAATAATATATAATTCACACAAATATAATCTCTTGCAACACATAGAAAATCATGAAGTTCACATCATCATGGTTTGATTATATTGTAACTCTAACAAAAAGAAATCAATTATAATGAAAGAAAAAGTGTAAATAATGATAAGAATTAAACACATGTTGAATAAAAAGTAAGAAGTCTATCACCTCTCTTATCTTCTTTTCAAGATATTCTTAAATTTATAGCCTTTCTCTTGGGTTATGTGCTAAATTTCTCCCTTCTTCCTTTCAAATAGGGTTTAGGGTTTAGACTTATCTCCTACTCCAATATGACTAGGTTCTGGATTCTTATATTGATGGAGTTTTAAACTCCTAACATGACTAAGTAGTTTTTAGAGGAAAAAATAATAGAAAGCATAATTATTTAGAAAATCCAACAACAATAGAAACCTTAATAATAATCATTCAAATCCCAAGCACATCTCAATATTCTAACCATATTTTTTTACTTAATAAACAACAAGTTCTCCATGCCTAACTTTTTTCTCCATGTGTTCTTGTCCTACATAAATAAGAAAAATTTGAGTAAATAAAGATAAATTTAAATATTTTCTCACAAACATTAAGTTGTTTATTGCCTAAAGTAAGTATAATAACTCTATAAAATTAGAGTTATTATCAAGCCATCATCAAAACCAAGAGTATGAGAAAAAAACCAGCTTAAGGAACATGTGAAATACGTAGTTGAAGACCCTTAACAACCCTAAATCTGTTTGGAAGCTCCAAAGTAAAGAAGTAGTGTGGCATGGGGAACACGGAGATGAAGACTCATGGCTACCATCTAGAAAGAAAAATTGTCCAGTGCTCCACAAGTAGAAAAGCAAAGTAGCAAAAGTCAGCTTCCTTCGAATCAATCACCACCAGAAGTGCCAACTCATTCAAGAAGAAAATCAAACTAAAGAAATTTCAACGAAACAATCAAGGATACTAAAATGACTTTGTGAGAATTGTATATCGTTAATATCTTGTTTCAAAATTCTCCTTACGTATAAGAATATTCTTATTTTGAAATCAGGTAAGAGAAGTAGGTCTTCACTTACACAAACAACCAAATTAGCAATTATTCACCCAAAATTATTGTTGTACATTCTAGCTACAATATCGAAGATCGTAGGGATATGAATTTTCTTAAGATATATAGAGCAAGTGGCACGTAAAGAACCTGCCCCTTTCATGTCGAAAGTTACCAGAGTTAAAAGGATGAGAAATAACGTGATAACGCTTTTTCCTATTCTTTTCTGACGTTGTCCACAAACTATAGGTATTTCGCCTTAACAACTGACTTTAAGGGGAGAAGTCGTTAACTTTCTAACAAATTAATACTATATTTTGTTTTATTCACTCATGGGTATCACATTTCTACGGTAGATATTGTTCCGTGAATTTTGTGTACCTTTCTATCGATACTCAACTGCAAGGACTTTCAAAAACTGTATTAGACTACTTGATAGGTCGGAAGCCAATCTTTATCAAATCTTGCAATTAGCGTTGCCAAACACTTTATTGAGCAGCCGCATCGTAATTGTCCACATACCCTTAGCATCCCCAGGCCCCTCGCCCTCTTCTTTCTTAGTAGCCAGAAACATGAAGCAGGAGAGGTAATGTTTGGTTCTCGGGGAGTTATTATCATACGGAGTTGAGTCTTTGTGAAATAAATAAAACCTGATATGTCCCTTTATAACCAGCCAGGGGCCGCGAATTTTTTGTCACCAGAAAGTGAATTTTAGGAGCATTAAAAAAGCCTTAGCTTATTGAACGTTCAAATTGATACTTGGGTTGTTGAGGAGTTATTATCGTTTGGCAGGTTCAGTCTTTGTATAGCACATGCTTTTGTTTGTGGCCATTTATTATCCTGATTTGACATGCCGTTTTGTAACTAGTTTATGTAACGTTCAAATTAAAAATTTTGTTAAAATCTATTCAACTGTACCAAAAGCTTTTACTTTGAAAAGAAAGCGAGTTAAATAATATTTGAATAATTTTAAAAACTAATAATGTCATTATGTTCTTTTAAGGGGAATATTACATTCAATCATGCATACAATAGATGATAATTTATTGTGATAGTTTTTGTTCATCTATTCACCTAATTTAAGCATCCTAATATGTTATCACGCCAACTATAAATCAATTCATTTATTTTCTATCTTGTTGAATTTTGAAGAAAAGAAAAAAAGAAGGAAAAGATACTACACACATGCCTAACAAAATAGAAATGGTTGACTTTTTTATGAATCAGTCATTCTCAAAGGTTTCTTTTTTTCTGGAGAAATGCAAATTAGACTCTTGTACCATCATCTATTTTGAAGAGAAATGCAAGATTCATGCTAATTGTGGACCAATTTATCTCCCAGAAATCTGGCTGCAAGGCAAACAACTTGCGGTGGCACCTCATTCGCCTATGACCTGGCACTTCCCCCTTATCTTAATTTGGTCCCCCCTTTTCATATAATTAGCTTCCACACAACATTATCATCGTCAAAAGCAAAAGCCTCAGAAAAATGCCAGAGACTACAGAACATGTGAAACACAAGGATGAAGACCTATTTCATTCTAACTTCCCAATACTGCGTGTATTGGGAAGTTGGGGAAGAGAAAAAGATACAATAAAGAGGCAGTTTTGAGCCACAATAAACAGTAGGCGGACAACAAATAACTAGCATAGAAATCAAAATGCATCTTTTTTTCTAGCACTAGTTTAAAGCAGAAGGAAAAACTCTATTCTTGCATAAATGCTTTTGTTAATTGGTGTCGGTTGCATTCCAGCTTGCAAATACAGCATTTTTGAATGGGTTGTATCGAAACTAAAACTAATGAGAGTCGATTCGCCTTTTTTGTCTCTTGTCAGCATGTATTCACATGGATGAAACGCACAGATACATATTTCTATGTCGTCTATTCTATTCCAACTTGCCAATACTGAATTTGTAAAATGGGTCAAAAAAAGCCAAAAACAAAAGAGAGAAAGCAAGAAAAAACACGTTAAGTGGGCCATTATTGTCCTCTGTAGGCATGGATGCGTAGCTGGATGGGCATGATAGTACGTGTACATAATGCACCAAACTTTGCAATCCCCAAAGGCAAGAAACTAACAAGAAGGAAGCAAAGTAATAGAGGAAAGGCGAGCAGCGCACACAGGAGAATAAGTGATTGCTCCAAAGTCTCGAAAGTTGAGCCTAGAATTCTAATAGTAAGTGGTTTCAAGCAACTATGACCAATCATTCTTTATTATTGTCATCAAGCTTTTAGCCATTTTTCCTTTCCGGTTATCATGATTATTTTACTTCTAGTTCTCTATAGAAACATTATTTTGTTAGTTAGCACTTTCCAAATACCACACCTCTTTTTTCTGCAATATTTAATCATAAGCTTGATTATGTCAAATAACTTGTCTCAAGTTATCATATATTGATTTAATTATTGCAAACACCTCTATGATTTGTCATGTGGCCAATAGCCCTTTGCTACTGGCCACCCATGATCTAATCTTAAGTTTGATATTTCATGCTCCCAAACCTCTATTTAAAAAAAAAAAAAAACTTTATATCGTCTTTTTTCATCTATCAGCTTAATTGAATATTTTATTCATTTTTCGTCTCTCACAGTAAATAATAGAGAAAAATGGAAGAGAATGGTGTCAACATGCCGGTAAAAGAGGTTCCAAGAAATGAGTTCAAAGCAGGGCCCCGAATAGGCTCAACGCCAGGCTCCTACATTTCTGAAGAAAGAAGTTCACGTAGGCCCGTAGCACTAGCAGCACCAGGCTCCTACATTTCTGAAGAAAGAAGTTCACCTAGGCCCGTAGGACTAGCAGCGCCAGGCTCCTACATTTCTGAAGCGCCAGGCTCCTACATTTCTGACGCGCCCGTAGTACAATCAGCGCCACGCACAGTACAAGTAGTGACACCCTCATCAGATGGGCTCATACAACCCGTAACCCCAAGCTTAAACATTCCGCACATATTACACTACATTTCATCAAACATTTGGTCCATATTACACTATATTGCTTTGAACATTTGGCCCATCTTGGGAGAAGTGCCAAGTGAATCGGAGCAATTAGATGATGAGGAGCGAAGCTCAATGGGAACTTATGAGAGTAAGCATTTCAACGAGTTTTTTAATGCTTTAGAATGTCTACATTAAGAAGATTCCCTAACACCCTTTATGTTACAAAAAATTTTAGGGAAGGCAAAACCTCCCCTCCATGAGCGGGTTTACCTTCTTAAGGCTGCCCTTATAGGTGATTGGCGAGCTGCTGAGTCTACACTTGTGAAATATTCAGAGGCAATTAGGACTCCTGTCATACAAGAGGGTGATACAGCGCTTCACATTGCAGTTGCAGGAAATCAGACAATTTTTGCAACAGAACTGATGAAATTAATGACACCGGAAGACTTAATGTTGAAGGAAAAACATGGACAAACAGCCTTTTTCTATGCTGCTGGGTCAGGAAATGTGAGTTTTGCGAAAGAGATGGTCAAAAGGAACCGTGAACTGCCTCTCGTCTCCGATGGAGAAAAGAGACTACCAATCCACATCGCAATTCAATCGGGTCATAAAGATATGGTGCAGTATCTAGTATCCGTTACTCCTTTTGAATATTTGACACCTTACCAGCGTGTGGGTCTCCTTCGCTACTCGATTTTCGTGGATATGTATGGTATGTCCTTTGTCCTACATCTCACTGGTTATGAGTTTGAGACAATTAATTTACAAATCCGTGAAAATTTCTTGGTGAGTGAATTAGAACTTTGATAGGACTTGCAATGTATAAAATTAAATTTTAATGAAAATGCTAGTCATTTCATGCTCGCATTATTGACAATGATTGATAGGTAGATATACAAGTCGGACAAAACTACGACTTTTAATATTGCAATATTATTCATTGTATAAGGAACTTTTAACTAAATAATCTAATGTTTTTGCTTTAATGAAAACAGATCTAGCATTGGAAATTCTGAGAAATGATCAAATATTCGGAACTACCAACGGGGCACGGGGCATGGATGCATTGGAACTTTTAGCAAGTAAAACAGTTGCAATTGGCGGTACAAGAGAGCGATCACGTTGGAAAATAGGTAGAATTTTTAATCCAGACTTACTTTCAAGTATGTAAATATTAAGGTACCAACCTCTACATGTTAGTTGAAAATTGATGAACAGATCACTTAAAACTGCTTGGGAATGAGAAAGTAACGTTTTTGGATCTCATCAATTTTATTTTTTTTGATCATATGAATTTGTAAAGTATTTTGGTAAATTATAATGATATAAACCACTATTCAAAGTTGTCATATCTCAATTTGTTGTTAAAATTTGTAACCATTTCTTTTATAGACACACGAGAATAATAGATGGCTTTTTTCTTTTTGTATTTCTCCTTTCAGAAGGTAACGTTTCTTTTTTGCTTAATTCCACGTTTTGATTTTCTAAAATGGACCAATAATGTTTTTCTTTTCTGGGTATATGATGAATGAAATCGATGTCTTACTCTCAATCGATCCTGTAAATTAGGTAGATAGAATGATTGGTATTTTCCAAATTAACTTGGAATCAAATGTTTTTCCAATCTCAGGGTTCAAAGGAGCCAATCATAAAGCTGACATGCAAGCATCAGCCTATCAACTAGTTGAAGATCTTTGGAAACAAATTCAGAAATTACCAGAGGGACAATTTTTGGATCTAGTTGACAAACATCTCATTATCTTTCATACTGCTGCCAAATTAGGGAATATAGAATTTTTAACGATTATTCTATGCTCTTATCCTGAACTCATATGGAGAGAAAATGAAAACAAACAGAATTTATTTCACATAGCTATTTTAAATCGGCAAGAGAGCATATTCAGTTTAATCTATGAGATAGGAGATCAAAAAAATTTCATTGTCGCTAATGTCGATAAAAATAAAAATAGTATGCTGCACCTTGTTGCACAATTGGCTCCCCCAGAAAGACTAATCCTCACAGTAGGAGCAGCACTTCAAATGCAGCGGGAGTTTTTGTGGTTTAAGGTATGGATCTATATTATTCCGGTTTTGCTCTTATTGTTGCATAAATAATGCCTACTTTTGATACTTAATTACACCTTGAACATTGTAGGCAATTGAAAAGATTGTGCCACCTGTGTTGAGAGACATGGGGAATTCTGAAGGTGTAAAACCTCGTGATATATTTATAGAAGCACATAAAGATTTACGCAAAGAGGGTGAAAAATGGATGAAAAGTACAGCAAATAGTTGCATGATTGTGGCAACATTGATTGCAACAATAGTTTTTGCTGCAACCTTCACAATTCCTGGTGGGAACAATCAAGAAAGTGGTATTCCTATCCTTTTGGAAAATACTTGGTTTTTGGTATTCTTTGTATCAAATGCAATCGCACTGCTATCTTCTTCAACTTCAATATTAATGTTCTTATCCATTCTTACCTCTCGGTATAAGGACGAAGATTTTCTCAAGTCATTACCTGGAAGGTTGGTATTTGGACTAACTATGCTTTTTATCTCCATAGTAGGAATGGTACTTGCCTTTAGTGCAACATGCTTTTTGGTATATCAAAGCAAAATCAGAAGGATCCCGATTATTATAATGGCCTTGGCTAGTCTCCCAGTTATTTTGTTTCTTCGGCTGCATTATGATCTCTGGTTTGATATAATTAGCACTACATACTGGTCCAAGTTTTATTTTCGAGCACGCAAGCATGGGCTTTTCAGAAAATTGGAAGATGACATCCGTGGTAAGAAGTGAAGAGAAGGAGGGTAAGGAACGGATTGAGCAAATCAAGACTCTGAGTCACTATCCATTTGTGAGCTAGAACATCTTTTAAGTTTTTGTCATGTGAACAATTGTTGGTGTTTGATTTTCTTATGGGGAATTGGCCCTCTTGTTAAGCTTTGGTTGTTATGACATGAGTTATTGTTAAGTATAATGGCCACCCTCTTGAAGATTTATTTTTCCAAAAGTGTTTAACAAGTTTTACCAGTATATTAAATGTGAATGAAAACAAACAGAATTAACCAGCACACAAAGAATACATACACCTAGCTTCTTTTCCTCTTAACCCAACCACAAAATCAGCTTTTCCATCAGGAGAAAAATGTTCTCTTACATTTACATTCCTTTCACCAAAGGACTACAACTCAATATATGCCTGAACATATAACTTGATTATCATTTAAAACTTCTAGATTTTTTCTACCTAATACAAGTCAAGCAATCCCCTTAAATGCAAATTTGTGCGAAAATGTTTTTCATAAACTTTCTAGTAAACAACATGACAAAAAGAGATCTACTAAGTTCATTTTGGAAGGCACAAGGGCCAATTTGGATGAGACTTTGCTTTTATAAAAAAGCTACAAGGAAGATTAAAGCTAGCTCATTCATCGCCAATGTGTTTATGCAACCAAGTTCTTATGATAGTTTTTGTTTTTGATCAGACTTTAGAGTCCCTTACATCCATCCCCGAGATCTTTGTAGGTATGTACTTCTCCTTCTTCTTTTTTTTTTTTTCCTTTCAATTTCTGTCTCCATAGATGCATACCTGGGGCATAAGGAAACAAAGCCACTAACATTGCCAAAACCTTGACACAGTAAAAAGGGGAGCTTTAAGGAAAGGTTGCTCATAAACACGTTAATTGTTCACTCTTGATTGGTGTTGATGCTCGAAACGGCCATTGAAAAACTAGATTTTCAACGAATCATATGCATTTTTTGATTGATAGTAACTGGGACTCTTAGGCTTCCAGGTACGTATCTTTGAGGATATGAAAAATTAAATCCATTTCTCATACGCAATGGCCTCACCCAGAAACGTTCTATTACATCAAAGGTAACAGATAACAAAAATTCATATACATCGTCATCAACATAGTCCCACTACAAACTAGAATCTGTGGTTTATACATTAACATTACATAATCTTACCATGAAGCAAATTATGGTTAAAACAGAAGCAATCCACATGAGGACGGGACAACTTTATCGATCCGGCCGCTGTCGCCTACAACCTAGAAAGAAGTAATAACTAAAAAGCAATATCATATCGAAGAAGATTATCTACAAAACCTAAATTGCTAAAAGAACCAAATGATGTTGTTTCAAGTCGTATCGTTAAAACATATATGTTAGAGGGAACCAATAATTCAATTCTGTCAACAATTTCTTGGGACTTCCTCAATTTAAGAAAATTTCCCATTTTTTAACAACCAAACATGTAGAAACAATTTATCGGACAGGTGAGTATGAGAAAATGGGGAAAAAACCCTAATAAAATTTAGGCACTGAAGTTTACTAGCTCCCGTCCAAGTTAGGGTGTGAGAAATTTTCTCGGACAAATCTAGAAGATGTCGAGGTTTTAAATTTTGGGCCATCGTTACGAGCTCCAACAATTACACATTCAAGAATGAAATAATAATAGATCTCTAACACAAACATTGTGTTTTGACTTTTCTCAATTCTAGCATAGTCATTTGTTTTAAAACAATGTGTATAAAGAGAAAAAAAAAATTTTGTTATGTTAATTTCAATGTCCAAATTTAACTTCAAATCTCCAACAATACACAAAAGTTTTGCATAGATTTAGATGCAAGATTATTCACATGGACAAACAAACAAATTCGTCTTTTCTATGGTTTCTATTTACATTTCAACTTCCCAATAGCGTAATTGAAAATGGGCTAAGAAAGACTTAGAAAATAAAATAAAATAAGAACAAAAGGGATGATAAAAACATACTGGTGGTGGAACTTTATTCCCAAGTAGCCATGGATGCGTGGGTGGATAGGTATGACAGGACGGGCTTATACAGCACAAAACCTCTTTATCCCTAAAAGCCAGAAAATAACGGTATCAAAACAAAAAAATAGAAGAAAGACAAACGGGAGCAGTGGCTAGGAAATTCTTTGTACAATCATTCTTCATCTATCAACCTAATGAAATACTTTATGTGCAAAATTATGCATTAATTCGATTTAATGCTTTTTATTAATGCATAGCATTACTAACAGAAGAAACCATAGCAACAAATGGAACAGAATGGTACCAGCGTAACCATAAACAAAGACAAAAGGCAAGGGGTCGAGGCACATCCACGACCAGGTCCTCCTGAAAGTCCTTCTCTAGGAGAAGCTAATGCGGGAGATGCGACTGTTTAGGCTTTACGGCCACTTTTCATTAAAAGTAAGCTCTCTTTTACGAGATTTGACCGACTGGCATGCGTCCAACTCATTCAAGGCTCAAGCTCTGACATATCTCAGGAGACAGGCTCAGATGCAGAGAAGCCAAAATCTGACATACGTCAAAGAGAAAAGACTTAGATGCAGAGAAGCCGAAATCTGACATACTTCAAGAAAAAAGCTCAGAAGCAGAGAAGCCAAGCTCAGAAATAAACCCATCGTTGGAGGAGATAAGCTCTGACAAACATCAAGCAACTTGTTAGGGGTCAAGGATTTCACATAAAGGATTGGTGCATATAGATGTGCAGGACCTAAGCTCAAGCAGAAGTGATGAGAATGTGTTTTCCAGTAAGTTCTACGATGTTTTCCAGTATGGTCAAAAGATTCTCTAGTGATTTTTTTTGTTTCAAAAAATCCCAAGGGAAGAAGATATTCCACTTCGTGAGCGTGTTCGCCTCAGGAATGCCAAGCGTATATTCAAGGAATACCCAAGTGCCGTTCGAGTTTCCTTAAACCATTAAAGACGAAACAGTTCTTCACATCGCAGCTATTTCAAAACAAAAATGGAGAAGAAGTGACGAAATCTATGACCCCAGAGGACTTAAGATTAAGCAATGACGTCGGATGGGCGGCCTTTGCGCAAGCTATTATGTCGGAAACTGTGCATTGTGCCAAGATGATGATGAAGATGGCTGATACACTGCCATTCATCCGTAGTAATTGTGGCCACCTACAAATCCACGTGGCAGTTATTTCTGGCAGAACAAAAATGGCATACTACCTAATGTCTGTGACTCCGTTCGAAGATTTGAATCCAGAGGATTGCATCGAGCTATTTTGTATGGCAATTATTGTGGATATGTATGGTATGTTCTTACTTCTTTCTAATTACTAATATGAGACTAGTTTGATTGGGCTTGTAATGAAGATGGTTGAAATTTTGTAGTAATGTTGGTCATTCTACTTTGACATCTTTGATGAGTTACAGATATAACATTTTACATGTTGAGAAAGGATCCGACATTAGCAACTGCCAAGAATGAAAATGGTAAAACAGTGCTGGTATATCTGGCAGAAAAATCTGGTAGTACAGATGAGCTATCATACCGGGAAAGAGACTTAAACCTTTTCTAAAGCTTTTTCCAACCTAGACTTTCTTACTGTCGTGTGTGCAAGTATTTTTCAGACACTCTTTTCTATATCAATAGAGAAGTAATGATTAGTTTATTCAAATCAATTTGAAATGATAAAGTAATATTATTAGATCTTTACTTTCTAAAGTACTCATGGTTAATTCTGATGAGATGAACCATATTATATATTTAATACACCTTATTTTATTGTTAAACTTCCTTTACACAAACTACATTAACATTATTAGGGAAAAAAATGGAATTGAGTATTTTAAACGTACAAATATGTATAAATTTATTTTCTATGTCACAGCAAATATTACAAAAAATGGAAGAGGACTATATCAGCACATAAACGATTGATCCTCAAACGCTTTCTCCAAGAGAAGCTTATGCCAAAGATGCCAACTGGAAGGCATCCACATTAGCAGAAAAAGGTGTGTCAAGAGAAGATGAAAAGAGTAATGTGGTTAACGCATAAAAAGGCAGTTATCGGGTAGATTCAGATACATTTACCGGAGCTGGGGTGAGGTGAAACTAATGACAATCACTTCTCAAACAAGTTATTTCAAGTCTTTTGAAACATGCACGGTCAAGAGATTCACTAGTAAAATTTTTGTTTCAAAAAATTTCAGCGGAAGGAGAAATTCCACGTCATGAGTGTGATGACCTTCATTGAGCTGGCACTAAGAGGTATTTGGGAAATTGCTGAGGATATTTTTGAAGATTATCCAGGCGCCGTTGAAGCTCCCATAACACTCAGGAAGGAGACAGCTCTTCATATTGCAGTTGAACAAAAACATACTTCTTTTGTGGAAGAGCTGTTAAAACGTATGACTCCTAGGACATAGAATTGAGAAATAATAAGGGAGAAACAGTCTTTTGCTATGTTCCTGAATCAGGATCCAAGGATTTTGCACAGAAGATGCTCGCAATTAACAGCGCATTGCCATTTCTCCATAGAGATGATAGTTTTCGACCAATCCACGTAGCATTTATGTTCCATAAAAAATGTATGGCATTGTATCTTCTTTCCAAGACTTCTTTTATTGATTTGGATTGTTTTGGTGGCATGAAGATTTTAACTCTCACAATTGAGAGTTATATGTTTGGTATGTCCTCTGATTCATTAATTGTAAGTTTAAGACAATATGTAGTTCTGTTACAATATTTTGACAACCTTATAAAAACCCCAATGTCATTTTTTAGTTTCATAAAAATACATGTCATTCTATAATGTGACAGATTTGACAGGGATAGATAGATAACTTGAATAAGGCTAATAGTTCTTATATTGAAATGTAATTTAATGTGTAAGGATTTTCAGCCAAAAAGCAACAGTTTTGCATAGGTGCCACTTTATTTGCCAATGTCGTACAATTACGGCTCGATGATGATAAAAGGTTTGGTGAGCAACGCAACAAACTTTATTGATGTCTCTAGCATCTGCAACTTGTATATTGCTTAATATTCCAAAATGGGTTCTGAGCCTCTACTAAACAAAAGCCTAAACTAGAGCACAAAATAGCAAGGGTCCAAACTAAGGCTTGAAGTAGCAAACGCTCAAACTACTCCAGACTATCACGCCTTTGGCAACCATATTTCAAGCATTTAGAGGCCCAGATATCTGAAATCCTGTCATTGTTTGAATACTAGTAACTTGTATATCCTAATGTTGCATGTCCCCTGACTGCCATGAAGGGGCTGGAGATTCATGTTGTCTAATATGTCCAGTTATGGACTTTGCTCCCCTTTCAAATGGATTCTAGAGCCATTTTAAGCCTTACAACATTAATTTGATTAGTAATTAAGTTAATCTTAAAATATTACTACTGGTAATAACATTGGTGTCAATCAATTGTAATCAATTTGATGTTGATAACTATATTTTTAGAGAGTTATTTTACCTATTTTAGGCAATAAATAATGCAATGCTTATGAGAAAATATTTAAATTTCTCTTTATTTACTTAAATTTGCTTTGTTTTTGTAGAATAAGAAGGCATGAAGAAAAAGAACAAGCATGGAGAACCTGATGTTTATTATATAGCAAAATATGGTTAAAATATCAAGATCAAGAAAATCAAGATGGACTTGGGCTTTGGATAATTGTTATTAGATTTTCTATTGTTATTGGGTTTCTTAAATAATTAGAAAACCTGATCATATTAGGAATTCAAAGCTTAATTAAATTAGGAGTTTAAAACCCAATTGTTTTAGAGCTCCAAAACCCACCTCTACTAGGATACGAGATAGGTCTAAACCTAAACCCTATTTAAGAGAAGAAGAGAGGTAAAAAGAGGAGGTGGAAATTGAACACAACTCAAGAGAGAGGTTAGGAATTCAAGGTTTTCTTGAAGAAAAGACAAAAAGGGTGATAGACTTCTTATTCTTAGATTCAAGATGCCTTCTTTATTTCCTATTATTGTTCTTCCTCATTATTTCTTTATACTTTAGTTTACTTTTATTAAAGTTACAATGTAACCTAATTATGATGGTATGAATCTTATGATTTTTATGTTTTGCAAGATATTTTATTTATGTGAAGTTGCATATTACTGTGTTTAATGCTTTTAAGTAATTAGCTACCACTTAAATGATTTGATCTACATGTTTGAGACTGACAGGAGATGATATGCAATTGCTTCTTATAATGTGTAACCATAAATTAAATATGGATAGACATTTACCATATTATTTGTGTGGCTTTCGGTGTAAATTGGGAATGTTCATAGATCATAATGCATTTAATTTTTTTTAATTCATATATAGAGATATAGTGAATTAATGAACTAAGTAAGTTTGTTATACCTAGACATAGGATAGTAAATAAATTAGGAAGTTCCGCCATCACATAGACATTATCTCTCTTGCAAGCATAAATAATTAACATTAGTACCTAGTAGTTATAGTAAAATTGGATGCTCTAACATATTTCTTGTATTTAGTTTTCTTAAATTTAGTTAGTCAATCTATCATTAATTATTTGGGTTTATTAGATAAATTATAGGAGTTATTCACCATTAGTAATTAGTTGGTCTAGTAATCTCCAATCTCTATGGGATGATATATTTCTTATCATTATATATATATATATATATTTTTTGATGAATATATGAGTTTATTTATCGAAGAATAAGATAGTACAAAAGCTTAGGGGCATATCCCAGCATTACAATTTATCTAAGAGAAAATTGAATGTGGAATTCTCCAACTATGACACAATAAAACATTTGTCTGAGAGAGTTTGACATTCCTAAATAGAAATACCCTTCCACGTACCACTTTCTTGATTCTAGCCAATATAATTTGTATTTCAACAGACTTATTTTGAAAACGTTTACAATTTCATTTAGACCATATGCAATATATGCAAGCTAAGAAAGAAAGTTTAAGAAGTTTTGTAGCCAAATCATTGCCTTTCATTGCTTTAACCATCCATTGCAATTCATAATTCCAATCATCAATGTTTCTACGTATAGCTTGTTGCGTAAGTATACTCCGCCATATTTACCCAATCCAGGGACATTGAAAAAACAAATGAGACCTACTTTCCAATTGAGAACCACATAAATTACAAGATAGGTCAATTGAGGAAAGCCATCTAGATATCACATTTGCTATAGGAAGTCTATTTCTACATATAAGCCATCAATGAAATTATGTTTGCTAATTCCACTTGACCATATCAAATTATGTCATTCAACCTCAATATTAACTTGACGCAAATAATTATATGTCTCTATATAACAATAAAAAGGTCTGGAGAGTGTAGATATGAGAATTACTAATAATTTAAAAAGACCTCTCCAACTCCATGACATATTTCCTTTGATGTCAAGATGCATAATTGAAACTCTCTTACATTTAGTACTATAAATCCATCTACTCCATAAGGATGAGCATGGATAATTGATGAGATTCTAGAGTGACCTCCCCAACAAAACCTTGTTCCACACTTTAAGATCTAGTAGTCCAAGTCCCCATTCCTTTTTAGGTGAACAAATAACTTGCCAAGCAACCTTGTGAGTTTTATAATATGTAAAATTCCCCACCCATAGAAAGTGTTTAATTATATTACTTGTTTAACATGTTCACTTGTACTTAGAATTTCACCGAACAAATATATTCTTTTATTTTTAGTTTTTTGCGTAAAAGTTATGTTTTGTTTAGGATACACTATTGCCAAAAGTTATGTAGCACTAGAAGAGAATAGAGAATCTAATTTGCATCTTTTCATAGGTATGGTGACGTTTTTAGTATTAGGGTATGTCCTTGTGCATTTGTATTCTAAAATTTATTAATACAATTTAAATTTCCACAAAAAAAAAAGAATAGAGAAGATATTGAATAGGCAAGACTTGTATGAAAATAAGGAGTACCAAAGTATAATTTTATCTGCTGGATCATTTTGAAAGACAAACTATCCATAGTAAATCATGTGTCTGTGTGGAATAGCTTAATGGACTTATAGTGCAACCTTTGCCAACAAGGAGAAGAGTCATAAGAACATTTATTTTTTAAATGCAAATTCACAAATTATATATGGAAGACTCTATTAGGTATGAATGGATTAACTGGAAGAACTGAATACTAGAGAGCTAAAATATGTTGGATGATTCAGGCTGTCAAGAATAAAAGTTTTGCAGTAACCTTGCTTAGTATATCTTTCAAAGCCTTATTGTATCACATTTGGAGGGAAAAAGAAATAGAAGAAGATTCAGTGATAAAAGTCTAGACAGTTCGACTATTATTGCTAAAATTAATAAGGATGTGAGAGGGAATATTTCATTTACTAGAGGAGTAAGGCCTATAAATTGTAATAAATTCTTGCAAGAGCTTTGGAATTTGCCAAATGTAGTGTTTAAGCCTAAATGGTAATGTTGTAACTGAACAATCTTGTAATTTTTTACGGTGATATATAATTCTTGATTTTTTACCAAAAAAAAAAATTCTACTTTGTTTGTTAATGCACCTATGATACCACTGCTTTTCCCCATTTTACAACACAAGTTCAAACCTATAGTTCCTTTTTGTATTATGACTCGGGAAGCAAATGTTGATTGCATCTTCATAAAAATGAAACATGATAAATTATGTTAAGAATTGTTAAAAATCTTAATCCAAAAAATATAACAAAGAAGGTCTCTTGACATATTGCAAAAAACAAGAGGGTATTTCGTGGGGTAATTTATTTTAAATAAAAAATGCATCTTTTTTAGGTCAAACGAAACATAAAATGGTTTGTACTATATATTCTAGTTGTGGGGGACTCTGATTGGTTCTTTCTTTCGCGGAGATGAGGCGATCCCCGGACTTATCGCGGCGATACAAGAATTTACTGTTCACTTTGTTTGACATTGTTTATCCTAATATTTTATGTCGTTTGACAGCCAAGAGGGGGCTGCCATATCCTATTCTTTACTATTCTTTGCGTAATATATTCTGTATTCACATGGACCAAGCGCGCAAATGCATATTTTCTACGTGTTTAGTTTATTTCAACTTACCACCAATGCATTTTTAAAATGGGTCCAGAAAAATTGAGAAGAAAAAGAAATGAAAAGGAAGAGAATAACATGTTGAGAAAGCACCGGGGTGGCAGGATGGGCAGGATAGGAAGGGTGAGGAGGAACAGACATCGAACGGTTTCAGTTGCTGAGGAGTTGTTTGTTGTCGGGGTAGACTCCAAGGAAGGCACGCCCCTTCGCGTTTGTAAGGCTATTATGCTAATAATTACTAACATTACTGGTCGAAAGCATAGGAAAAAATGTTGCAAGGAACGAGAAGCTGGTTGGTAGTTTATTTTAGTGCACTTTTTAAAGGTCAACTTCATAGCGACAGACACATGGAGTTTTTGGGTCAAAACCACACCAGGCGCTTATGAAATATAATATATCCTTCAATGATTCTTTCTCTTGTATTAATTATTCTACTCTTAAATATTACTTGATAGCTAACGGGTTGGATTTCTTTGTTTAAATCATCCAAACTATTGACTTTGCTTTACTTTCAAGTGATGATTAAGTTAATCTTAAAATATGATCCAGCTTTCAGACATAAACAAGGTTTGAAGGTTAATTATGGGTTGGTCACAATTATCAGAAAACAAAAATGTCAACTTGACAATCCAACAAGCTTTTATTGCTAAACTTGTAATAAGTGGAATCCAAAAATTAAATATTACCATAACATGTTATAATTATCAACATAATAGTAGTTCTTTAATCATGCCTTTAGCAGGTCTTCTCTTTCTCAATCCCCGTATTCTTTTGCTAATTAAAAATAACCAATCCTCAATACTCTTTTTCTCCCCCTTCTACAAGACGTAAATCGTAGGCGAAATATTGTTGTCATGGTCCTTCACAATAAACTACTACTTTCTAAAGATACAGATGAATGAAATCAACAATTGAAAAACAAAAGAAGATCAAAAAGTTTTCCAGAAATTATGACTTAGTGAAGTGTAATTGTTCTTATAAAGTTGGCTCATAACTGTGATTAATATCATATGGTAATCAACATAAAGTAGGGATTTTTATCTCGCAGTCGGTTAAGGTTCGTGAAAGGAACTTCACAGGGATATCAAGTTAAACATGGCCTTAATTTGATACTTCCTCTTCATTTCTGTTCAAGTTTTCAATTTACAAGCATTTACTCATGAAATGTATCTCATATTATTTAAGTATTGGTCCTCCTAAACAATATCTTTTTGACTTGATCTTATTAAATTTTAATTACCTAGCAAAAAAATGCCCTTGCTCTTTCCTGGCCTCTCAAGAAAACGATGGCCGTTGGACTCTATCTAGCAGTTGGATTCTTCAGGCTGGGGGAAGAAAACTTGACAGGGAAAAGTTAAATAATGGCTTTATTTAATGTGCTTCCTCTTTTTTTACTATCCTTTTTAACTCTTTAACTTTCGAGCATCTCCCTGTGTAAGTTGTCTCAAGGAATTAATGTGTCAATCTTCGTAGAGATTATTTGCATACATTTTTTGTTGAAATGATACACTTGATTTGAGTACGATGAAACTTCAACTCCTAACTACCAGCTTTCAAAGATTACCTTGGTTCTTGCATGCATCTATGGGTAGTATTAGAAAATGATAACTCTATTTTTATAGAGTTATTTTAACTATTTTAGGATATAAATAATACAAATTTTACAAGATAATATTTAAGTTTTTATATATTTATGTAAATTTGTGTTATTTATACAGAAAATCCCAAAAGAGATGAAAAGCAAAGGAAACATGAAGAAAAGAAGCAAGGTACGTGAGGAATAAAAGAAACAGAAAAAGAAAGAAAAAAGAAAAAAGAAAAGAAGAGAAGGCAACGTGTAAAAGAGAAGCAAAACGGCAATAAGGATAAAAAAAAAAAGTAAAAGGAGAAGAGAGAGGCGTGAATTGTAAGTGAGAATCTTAGGGCACGCCTCCCAAGACAGCATAAAGAGAGGAAAACGTGAATTGTGAGGAGGCGCCGCACAAGAGAAAGAGAGAGAGAGAGAGAGAGAAGAGAAAAAGAGGAAGAAAAAGTGTGTGCCGCCGGAACCAAGTGAGAAAAATCAAAGAAAAAAAAGAGAAAACCAAGGATGAAAAAGAAAAAGAAAGGCACGAAAGCTTCCCCTATTTCATATCATTCTTGATTTATAGGAATTCTACAAAAAATTCTTAAAAAGAAGATAGTGTGGTGACAATTTTCCTATTTTTTTTTAGTTAAGATGTTTTGCATATTTTCTACTATTGCTTTGATTTGTTATTTCATTATGTTCTAAACTTCTTTTGTTAGAGTGAAGATGTAGCCTAACTATGATGATATGAATTTTATAAGTTTTTATGCTTTGCAAGATATTTTATTTATGTTAGTTATATATTATTATACTTAATGTTTTTAAGTGATTGGGCACTACTTGAATGATTTGATGTGCATGTTTGAAATTGAGAGGTAATAATATGTAATTGTATGTTATAATATATAATCATGAATTAAATATGAATAGACATATACCATGTTATTTGTATGGCTTTTGATGATAAGATGATCGAAAGATTTATTGTAAACTAAGAATGTTCACAGATTGTAATGCATTTGGTTTATTTCAATTCATATATAGAGATATAGTGAATTAATAAACTAAATAGGTTTACTATACCTAGACATAGGATAGTAAATAAATTAGGAAATTTCATCATCACATAAGTATTATTATTCTTGTAAGCATAAACTATGCAAAATTCATATCTAGTAGTTATGGTGAAATCGGACGCTCTAACATATTTCTCATTTTAATTTTTCTTACTTGGATTCAATTTCAATTAGTCTTGAGTTTTCATTTTGAAAATTTTAAATTTTAATTCATCATCAACAATCTTTCAAATTGCTAGATAAATTTTAAGATTAATTTGTAGTTAGTACTTAATTAGTTTAGTATTCATTAATCTCTGTGGGACGATACTTTTCTTATCATTATATTACTTGTTCAACATGTTCACTTGCATCTAAATTTCACCAAAAAGAAAACAAAAACATCAACTTGAAGGTGCCATCAGAAATGCCAAACATTCCTGCCAGTTTGGGAAATAGGAACTCCGTTTACCTTGACCTCTAAACTTGTAACCGGAAGTATCCAAAAAATCAATAATCAATAAACAACCCTTGGCTCAGTTAAGACTAAGGCAGCTTAAGACTAAAGAAATCTCAGGCTTGAGACACAAAAAACTCTCACCTCCTTCCCTCATAATAATAATAATAATAATAATAATAATAATAAAAGATCTCGATATTCCGTTTCTTCCTTGTCCATGATGTAATACTAATCGGGAGTATAATCTATTGGTTGGATTTTTTAGGTTCATGGAAGAAAACTTTATATGAAAAATTTACGTAATGCATTTAAAGTAATACTTCTGTTTTTTGTTTCTTGATTTTCTAAATCTATAGTTTTATGCATCTACTTAAATATATTATCTCAGTCTTCCTTAAACAATTTGTCAATCTATTGTCTAGATTATATAAGGTTCATGGAAGAAAACTTGATAGGCAAAAGTTACATAATGACTTTATTTAAAGTAATTTTTTTCTCTTTTTAAATCTTGAATTTGCAAGCATCTAACTATACAACTTATCTCGAGGAATCTATGTATCAATCCTTCTCAAAAGTTTATCAATCTATCATCCAAATTGTATTTTTTATTTGAGCACAAATTTTTTTTAAAATGTAGGACTTACTGTTTACATATTAATACAGCTCTTTATTGTGATTGTCAAATTATTTGATCATTATGGTGCTACATTGCATTGATAATTAATTGTGCTCAAATCAATGAAAGTCTATAGAGATGCTAAAGAAAATACTAACTATGATATTATCCAATCTAAAAGTTAGTTTATGAAAAAATTTTACATTAGACATTATTTAAGAATTTTTTATTTTCGATTTTTGAAACAAAAATTCAAACCTCAAGTTCATTTTCGTATTAGGTGATCCTTCCAGTCGTGCAAGATAGCTAAGGCAAGTGACAATTGAATTCATGTGACATGTTGCAAAAAAACAATGAGGTGGACTGGTGCTTCATGATAACGCGTGTTTATGTAGGTTACAGATAGGAACATGGGGTAATTTATTTCAGTTATCTATGAAACAGTCCATGTAATTGCACGCACCTTTTCAAGGTTGTCATATGTCTCTTGACAGCCACGAAAATGCTGGAAGTTAATATTCCCTAAGATCTCAGTCGACGGATTTTGCTCCACGTTCAAGTTGATTACAGAGTCTTTTAAACGATTGCAAGCAGCTTCCAAAAATTATCTTGCTTTGGTTAATCTTAAAATATCACTCACTTACATGCATTTGACAGTAACAAAATATTAGAAAACAAAAACGTCAACTAGTCACGGTCGCGTCATGCACGGCAGGTGACTCCTGCAAGGCTGGGGAATTAAAAATTCCCTATCCCTTGGATCCAAAAAAGTGGTTGTTCTCATTGCCATAATTATTTTGTTAGCGAGCAATAGCCAGACTTCGATGCTTTTTTTCTTCCTTTGGTCCAATCTTTAATTCGTAGCTTGGTGTTTCTGCCGCAGTGGTCCATGTAAGCTTTTACTTTGTAAATTTTGTTGAAGAAAGTGAACGAGCGCCAACGGAAAAAAAGATGGATAAGTCTATAAAAAATGATGACGGCAGGATTCTTCAGCTGCTCGAAGAAAGCTTGACAGGAAAAGCTTAAACAATGGCTTTATTTAAATTACTTCGTAGAAATTTTTGTTTGTATTTTCCACTAAATGATGGTTTTGATTTGAGTACAAAGAAAATTTAGGAGGGTCGTTACGTTCAAAAGCGCATATAATATGTTCTCACCACCCGTATTATATTTTTCTTTTTTATGGTTGTTGTTCATTTACTAACCTAGTTAAAAATTCCAAACATAATATCGCTTTAATTTGAATAATTAACTTCTATTATTTTTTTAAAAAGATGAATAGACAAAGAGAAAAAAGAATAAGAGCAAGTGTTGCTTGGAATTTCTTGATCCCAAATTTGACATCTCAACTCTGAATTTAGATACATGTATTAAAAAAAAAACTTATTAAAACCGTAAAAAGTGAAATATTTTCAGGAATGAGCCACCATATAAAAAAAAAAAAAAGCAAAAAAAAAAAAACTAATATTATTTCTGCTCCATCACTTACTGTGACAGGATGTCCTCGTCCTTGTCTCAGGTAGCAAATCAACTAAAAGTTCCTGGTTCGGATGCCGCCAGATCGCTTTGCCTGCCATGTTGTGAGACATCTTAAGATGCCGAGAAGTCAAACTTAAGCCAACGCTTTTGTTTATTGGTGTCGCTAACATTCCAGCTTGCCAAATGCATTTTTAAAATGACTAAGTATTTTATTTGTCACGATACTCACGGGGAAGAGGCAAAAAGATAAAATAAAATAAAATAAAATAAAAAACGTCCATCGATACACCATCGAAACGAAGAAATAGAAGACTTCAGGAACAGTTAAAAAAAATTAATCCATCAAAAAATAAATAAACATATGATAATTTATTTTAAATCAAAATATATTAGCCAAAATAAGAAAAATTATACAAAATTTTTTATTATTATTTTGAAATATAATATCTTTTTAGTAAAATATTATTTCGAATAAGATTTAAAGACTTTTAATTTTTATCTTTTTATAACTTTTATAATTTTTATAACGTTAATATCTATTTGCCTATGTATATTAGTTTTTAGTAATACATACCTATATCTGCAAAAAAAATATATCTTTCAGGTTAAAACAAAGTAAAATAATATTATGTTCTTTGCATAATTTATTTGTTCTTTTCTTTGACATTGTTTATCCTAATCTCGTACGTTATTTGGCAGCCAAGAAGGTGATGTTATTTCCTATACCACATTTTCGGGATCTGCTCCGCTTCGGAGTGGATTCTGAACTTTCTTTAATCTTACAACTAGCTTTCAGACATTTACTTGATTTAACAATTAAGTTAAGACTAATTACATAAATATTAGAAATTAAAATGCATCTTTTTTCAACATTAGGTCAAAACAAAAGGAAACTCATGTGATCTTTGGCATAGCTTATCTCATGTCCTCTTTTTTACTATCCAATTCTGGAGTCTTTTTACTGCCTACGACTAGCTCTTCAGACATTTTATTGCTTTCATAATACAGTTAATTTTAAAATGCTACTGCCCTGTTGGTTACCAAAGCCAACCAAAAAGCGGGGGAAGAAATGTCATCAACATGCCCAACAAGGAGTAAGAGCCTTCAGGAATAAGTCATGCTCAAAGGATTTCATCTTGAAGGGGTATTTCTCGACAGGTACACTCTTCTTCTCCATTATTTCTTACAATAGGATGCTTCACCGCTACTTGTCCCTTGGACAGCTTAATCAAACTTGGCTGATCCTGATGCAGCTAGATCATTCTGAGACGCAAATTTTGAGGAATCTCAAGAAGGTTGCTTAAATGCAAGGAAATTACAAACATTGACTTGATTTGATGATTAAATTAATATTTATTGTCTTAGTATTTCCTTAAAGTTTTTATAGCTTAAACTTGCTGATAAATATAAACGTAATGAAATTTTTAAATTTCAATCATCATTAAAGCTGTCTTATAACGTTGTAAATTTTGATTTAGAGATAAAAAGTAATCTAGATAGAGATACGAAGATTCTAAAGGATGGTCAACCCTGACTGATGTGCGGGAAGCGTAGTCTCTGCTTGGTTCACTTCATCCTATTTTAGTTTAGCAATTTTTTTATTTTTTTATTTTGTGGATAGTACTTAATAGAAACCTAAATTTCAGGAACCAATTTAGTTTTTCCTTCTCAAGATTATCTTTCCAATGTCAACTTTAAGTTGCTTACGAGTAGTTATTGTTTGAGATCTCTTTATTTTTATGATATTGATCCTTTGATCTGATATTTCACTTTAGGCTGGAATTTTCTCGTCTTCAGAGAGTGAATTCCAAAAGCTTTTATTTATTAAGTTTCTGTGAGCTTATACAATGATTGTTTATCTATTCATCTTTGTCACTCTGCAATGGCTTTCTAAAAGATGTTTCTTTGACTGCTAAACAGCTTGGAAAGTCAATCTGAAACGATAAAGGGAACACATGTAACAAATTTCAACGTCACAGTTGTTGCCTTTCGAAAACTACCACGTTAAATGGTTCTAGTGTTTTTCTTAGAACCTTCTTTAGTCCGAGAAAGAACCGGAGAAGAATTAAATAATCAAAAAAGTTGGCTGGATAGACTCGATGGGACGGCTATATAAAGCTCCCGAAAGGCAAGAAGGGAAGGCAAACCGGAGAATAGGTGACTGACCAAGAGGCTCAGAAGCCCAGTTCGCGACGGTTGGAGTTCTCATAGTAAGTGGTCCCAAGCACCTCTGCATTCAACCTTAAGCATTGTAGTTGCTGTGGTAATCATGAATTTACCATTTTTCTCTTTGGCATTACCATCACTTTTTCATTAATTTTTATGCACAATTTATTAGTTGCCCATGCTACCTTCAACTAAAAGGTCTCAAGTTTCACACCTAACTCCCAGCATTCACATTTACTTAGAAAAAAAAGGAAAACATTTTTCTTTTATTTTTTTTCATTCCGTTACCACAACTTTCCTACTTCCCTCAAGGCGTTTAATCGTTACTCTCTTTGAAGTTTTGGGAGGCAGAGTTTCTGAAAACCTGAAAAAAAAAATTAGATTGGTGAATTTGTGATGAGTTGTAGCTTATAGCATGATGATTTCCATACTAAAGCTAACTCTCAAATCAAGACAAAATCATGTTAGTCAACTTCTAAGAGCTAGCTCTGTCTATAATTTTGCTACATTATTAGTCATGGATGGATAATATGAACACGAAAAATGAAAAAATTACAAATACTTTTAATCAAACTCATTACTCTCTCGATTCATGGTACTTTTATTTTAGTCTTTTCCTTAGATGAATTGTTGTTGCTAAAAATATCTAATAGAGCCAAAGAGCCTAAAAATAGGAAGCCTAAACTAAAGAAAGATGGACTTGATGTATTAATGTCTCTTCAATTTAAATACACAAGTCGGAAGTGTTTGATATGTTGAGATATCAAGCATTGCCCACAACACCCATTATGACAATATGATTATTCATAAACTTAAATTATGTTGAGATAGAGAACTTATTATATGTTTTTTTTTAATACTCGTCCTCCATCCATCTAGTCAAGTACTTCTATCTGATTTTATTTTTCACATAAGAAGGAAAAATGAAGGGTGCCAGTGACATGCCTTATGGAAGAGAACACAAGCCAAATGGAAGATTTGCGAGGGTTGAGGAAGCAAGTGAATCCTCTGGGGAGTCAAAGCTTGACACACTTCGAGAAACTAGCTTACATGCAAGGATATCACGACCAGACTCAGTGATAAAGATGCTGCAACCACCCTTTAGTGAAACTGATGGGGTTAAGTACCCTAATACGTTTCTTGATGTCTTCTTGAAATGTATATGGTCTTAAGATTCCCTAATACCTTTGCTGCATTAAAAAATTTCAGGGAGATCTCTACAACTCGGCATTTGTGTTTCCCTTCATATAGCTGCCATAACAGGTAACTGGAAACTTGCCAAGTCGATACTTGATGAAAATCCTGGAGCCGTTGTAATGCCCATTACAGAAATATAACAGACACTTCTTCACGTTGCAATCACAGCAAAGCACACAACTTTTGCAGTAGAAGTCTTAGAATTGATGACTGAGAAAAACTTGGAATGGACGAATCACCTTGGGAATACACCCTTTGCCACTACTGCTTTATCGGGAAATGTGAAAGTTGCAGCGGCAATGGTGAAGAAGAACGGTCAATTGCCATTGCTTCATGGTAAAAACCATCGTCTACTAATCCACCAAGCAATTTTGTGGAGACATAGAGACATGGTAAAGTATCTATTATCTATAACTCCTCCAGAAATGTTGGGAACTCTTGACCATGAAAAGCTCTTTCACCTCTCAATTAAGGGAGAAATGTATGGTATGTCCTATATCTCGTTAACTATGAGTTTGAGAGTATTGATTTCAAATATCATTACTGTTTTTTGATGTACTTACAGAAACTTTGATTTATTAAATCAACACGTGATTGAAATGAACAAATATAGCATTGGAAATTCTGGAAAAGGATCGACCGCTAGCAACTTCAATGTTTTATGGGAAAATAGCATTGTACCTGTTAGAATCCTAAACCGGCTAGATGAACAGAGGAGAGAGTGGCCGGAATTGTTCAGAAAATGGGAAGAACAACGAAGAACAGCGAAGAACAGAAACCTTAGTTTTTGCTTCAACGTGATTTTTCGATTCAATTGATTATGTGAATAATGATTACAATATATGGACAAGAAACAATAAATGAAATCAGGAAAAAGATCAATTACAATGATTTACAAAGTAAATAAGGAAAGAATTGCCAGAAAGGAAGATCTGCGGTAGCTAGGGTTGCGCAGAGGCGTCAGGGACGAACCGGGTCGTCTTGCAATGGAGATCGGATCCGAGAGCGGGTCGCGGGGCTCCATCAGGTCGTACCTGCTGACGTGGTGCTGACGTGGCAGGCGCGTGTTGCACACGCGCATGTGGGGAGGAAGCACTCTACTTGTCTAACATGCCCTCGCAAGCTGAAGGGGCAGAATGAACCTGAAGCTTGGACCGAAGAGTGAGGAAGCGAGCAGAAGAGAGACCTTTGGTGAAGATATTTGCCGGTTGATCAACAGTAGAAATGACTGGAGATAGAGTTAACCGCGAGCAAGGCGTTCCCGAATAAAGTGGAAGTCGATCTCAATGTGTTTGGTGCGAGCATGAAAGACCGGATTGGCCATCAGGTAGAGAGCGGAGAGATTGTCACACCAGAGAGTCGGAGGGAGCGGAGGGAGAGCACGAAGATCACGAAGTAGGTATTCAATCCACATAAGTTCAGCAGTGGTGTCAGTTAGGGACTTATACTCAGCTTCAGTGCTAGATCGAGCAATAGTGTGTTGTTTTCGGGAACTCCAAGAGATAAGATTGCGACCAAGGAAGATGCAAAAGCCTCCAACAGAACGTCTATCATCACGGTCGCCCACCCAACCAGTATCAGAGAAGGCATGAAGTTCAGTGGACGAGTTATGGGTGAGAAGAAGACCAAGGCGAGGAGTAGCAACAAGTTAGCGTAGGATACGCTTGACAGATTGCCAATGAGCAGTGGTAGGTCGATGAAGAAACTGACAGGTGGTGTTGACAGCGTAAGCAATATCAGCGCAGGTGAGAGTGAGGTACTGGAAGGCACCAACAATGTTGCGGTAAAGGACAGAGTCTTCAAGGGGTTCACCAATCCAGATAGAAAGAGGCTCATTCGTAGTACAAGGAGTGGAGACAGCTTTAGCATCAACCATCTTGGCACGAGACAGAATGTCTTGAGTGAATTTTCCTTGATGTAGAATAAGACCAGTGGAGGTAGGTTGGACCTCAACACCAAGGAAGTAGTGAAGAGGACCAAGATCCTTGAGCACAAATTCCATTTGAAGAACCTGAAGGAGGCGAGAGAAGGGTGCCTGCAGAGAGCTGGTGAGAATAATATCATCCACATACACAAAGAGAATCAAACTGTAGTGAGGTGTATGGAGAGTGAACAGGGAGGTATCTACAGCAGAGATGATGAAACCCAGAGACATCAGAAAGATACTGAGTCGATGATACCAAGCTTGGGGAGCCTGCTTCAAGCCATATAAGGAGCGATGGAGGCGACAGACATGAGAAGGCCGAGCAGAGTCCACAAAACCAAGGGGCTGAACCATGTAGACCACCTCAGATAGATAACCGTAAAGAAAGGCATTGGAGACATCTAGTTGTCGAATGGGCCAACCATGGGAATAAGCAAGGGAGATGACCGTGTGAACGGTTACTGGTTTGGCAACGGGACTGAATGTCTCAGTGAAGTCAATACCTTCTTGCTGGTGAAAACCCTTTGCGACAAGGCGAGCCTTGTAGCATTCAAGAGAGCCATTTGCCTTGAGTTTGACCTTGTAGACCCACTTGCAGCCAATGAGACGAGCACCATGCAGGAGAGGAACAAGAGACCAAGCACCATTGCAAATCAAAGCTGTATATTCAGCAGCCATAACCTCACGCCAGTGAGCATCCTGAATTGCCTGAAAGAAGCAGGTGGGTTCAGGGGAATGGGAAGTGGAGGTAGCAGCAAGGGCATAAGTATGGTCACGGGTAATAGTGCGGCGGGATATGGTACCATCCTGTAGACGAGTCACAGGGCGAGGGGGAGGAGGGGGTGGGGGGTTGGGAGATAGTACAGCGGATGAGGGAGGTGCTGGAGAATTCTCAGGACCAATGGGGTCTGAGGAGGTCAGAGATGGGTTGGGAGGAGACGTCGGTAGGGGGTGATACCGGATGGAGAGGAGGAAAAATAAAAAGATAAAATTATCTTTGAAAACTAAGGATACAGATAATTCACCACCTTAGAATTCGAGGATACAAATAACAATTATCTTTGTAAGCTAAGGATACAGATAACTCACCACCTTAGAATACAATGATACAAAATAACAATTATCTTTGAAAACTAAGGATACAGATAACTCACCACCTTAGGATTCAAGGACAAACACTCACCACTCTATTGGAAGTAATTCCAAAGAGATACAGAGCAAATGAAGCTCACCACTCTTGCCACAAGCAAAGAGATACAGAACTTAAAAGAAAAAGCTTAAAGCTTATACTCAAATCTCACAACTCAATGCCTCTACTTCACAATGGCACTAGCTATTTATAGGAAACTAAAGTACCCATAATCATAAATATAGCCAACTACTATCTCCCCAACTACTATCTTCCAACTACAACCTCTTAATTACCAACCACTTACTCTCATCTACCAATTACCAACCACTTATTCTCATCTGCCAACTACTAGCCACCTATTCTCATTTACCAACTACCAACCACTTACTTCCCAACCACTTGGTCAACCTTCTCAAGCTTCTTTAGATTAGACTTGGGCTTGTATAGGTTGGGCCACAATATCACTAATGAGTACTTGGGCTTGGGCTATGGAGGATGGGCCGCGTCATTCTCCCTTGGTTGGAGAGGACTCGTCCTCGAGTCCAAATTGTCTTTGAAACTCCATACTCACTTGGAAGCTCCAGCTTGTAAGCATTGGCAACAATCTTCTTGAAAATCTCGCATGGTCCTACAATCTAGGGTTGAAACTTTGCAAATCTCTCTGGTGGAAGTCTAGGAGGAATTTCATCAAGAATAACAGCTTCAGACTCCAACTTTGCATATCTTTTTGGTGGAAACTGTCCTTCTTCAAACTTAGCAAACTGACGATGTTTATTAACTTGTGTCTGGTACTTCAGATTATGCCTTTCAATCTTGTCACAGATTTGCTCATGTAGTCTTTTAAGGAACTTTGATCGTTCTTCTGCATCTCCATTGAATTGGTGTTTTGATGGTAATGGCAAGAAATCCAAAGGAGTTGTTGGATTCTTTCCATTAATTGCTTTAGAAGGGCTGCAACTGGTAGTTTGACTTGTAGATCTTTGACCACTTGGATATAGTTCTTTGACAACCTCACAGCCTAAAACTTGATCTCCTAAAGTAGTCAACAAGCAATAACTCCTACTTAAGGCATCAACAACTCGATTAAGCTTCTCAGCCTTATGCTTGACAGAAAATGAATAGGATTGTAGAGACTCTACCCATTTAGGATGACGACTGTTTAGCTTTTGTTGACTGTTAAGATATTTGAGAGCTTCATGATCAATAAATAGAATAAACTCTTTTAGCAGTAGATAATGCCGCCAATGATCAAGAGCTTGAATAATTGCATAGAATTCCTTATCATAAGTTGAATACTTCCTACGACTTTCATTGAGCTTTTCACTGAAAAAGGCAATGGGTTTGCCTTCTTGGCTAAGAACAGCACCAATTCTCATATTTGAGGCATCACATTCCAATTTAAAAAGCTTTTCAAAATCAGGAAGTGATAGGATGGGAGTAGATACCATTTTTTCTTTGATAAGCTCAAACCTCTTTTGGGCTGCCTCTGTCCATTGGAACGAATCACCCTTTAAGCATTCTGTAATTGGAGCAACCATCGTACTGAAATTCTGGATAAATCTTCTATAGAAGGACAACAAGCCATGGAAACTTCGTATGTCATGAATTGACCGAGGCACTGGCCAACTCACAATGGCCTCAATCTTGCTAGGATCCACCTTGACCCCTGCATCAGAAACAACATATCCCAAGAATACAATACTCTTGGTAAAGAACTGACATTTCTTTAAGTTGACATATAGTTTCTGATCCCGCAAGGTCTGAAAGACTTGCCTCACATGATTTAGATGTTGATTTTCAGACTTACTAAAGATTAGTATGTCATTAAAATAAACTACAACAAATTTCCCCATAAATGGTTTAAATATGTGAGTCATGAGATGCATGAATGTGCTTGGAGCATTAGAAAGTCCAAAGGGCATTACCATCCTTTCATAGAATCTATTTTGAATTTTGACTGCAATCTTCCATTCATCTCTAGTTCTCATCCTGATATGATGATAGCCACTTCTGAAGTCAATTTTGGAGAAGACGACAGCACCATGCAGTTGATCAAGTAAATCATCCAACCGAGGAATTGGAAACCTGTATTTGATAGTTAATCCGGTTGATTGCTCTACTATCAACACACATGCGCCATGATCCATCCTTCTTTGGTACCAACAAAGTTGGGACAACACACAAGCTCATGCTTTCTTGAATCATCTTTTTGGACAAGAGCTCATCCACTTGCCTTTGTAGCTCTTTATGTTGCTCAGGATTCATATAATAAGCAGCTTTATTAGGAAGAAAGGCTCCTGGCACTAGATCAATGCAATGCTGAATATCCCTAGTTGGTGGAAGGTCGGGAGGACTTTCATCTGGATCAACATCTTCAAACTCCTTGATGAGAGGTTGCAATAAGGGATATGGCTCAGGTTGAAGCTCAGGATTTGATTCCATGAGCACAAGAGCATAAACCTCTTCACCTTCTTGAATTGCATGCTTCCTTTGATTTCCAGAAAGTACAAGATTGCCCTTTTTGCTTAATGGTGGAGATGTATTGCCTGGCTTAAGAGAAGCTAACACAATATGATTTCCATCCTTGTGAAATGAATAGGTATTGCTATACCCAGCATGCAAGGCTTTTTGATCATATTGCCAAGGCATTCCCAGAAGTAGGTGACAAGCATCCATTGGTACCACATCACACCAAGCACTATCCTTATAGTTTTTCTCAATTGAAAAGGAAATTGAGAAATATTTATCAACTTTTACCTCATTTTGTTGGTGGAACCATTGTAACTTCTGTGGATGATCTTCGGTTTTAAAATGTGGCTTTTCTACCATTTCAGAGGCTACGACATTTGTGCAGCTCCCTTCATCACCAATGATATTGCATACCTCACCATGTGAGGTACAACGATTGTGGAAGATATCGTCTTGACGCCAATCTTCTTCTTCAGTTGGATTCAGGTTCAAAGGAATGATTAGGGCTTCTCCTTCATCTTCATACACCAACTCTTCCTCACTTTTGGTATTGGCTTCATCACGTTCTTCTAGGACATCTTCTTCAACAAGAGCAATAATATTTTGGTTGGGACAATCGAAGGTTGTATGTCCATAACCCTTAGAGGAACTTCGAGACTCCACATGCTTTATTGGTGGGGTTGACTTCATAGTTGCTGGACTTTTCCGTGTTGTAGCACCTTCTCTTGACATAGGCTCGTAATTATAATCCTCAACAGATAAGTCTATCTGTTTCAAATTTTAGAGCTTGAGAAAATCTTTCATTCTGTAGTTGTTTGGGAGGAACCTTCGTTTCAGCTCTCTCTTCATTTTCTCCCAAGTTCGAATTTTTCTTCTTTCTTCTCGAACTCTTTGTCTCTGCAAATTTTCCCACCACAATGATGCATATTTTCTTAGTTTCAAGGCAATAAGTTTTACCTTTTGTTCTTCAGAATAATCTTTGATGGCAAATGCTCGTTCAATTGTATACAGCCAATCTAAGAATTCGTCTGGCTCCATTCTTCCTTCAAATTCTGGAATTTCAACTTTGACATCATGATATTGTTGAAAATATCGCCGAAGATGACGAGGATGGGGCGGAGTACTATCATCAGAGTCTTCTTGAGCAGATTGATAGAAAGGATTATCATCCTCTCTAACTCTAGAATGACGACTTTTGTCAGATCCCGAACGATAGTTATACCATTCTCTTGTTTGGAAACGTGTCAGCTTTTCTTGGAGTTCTTCAAGTTGTCTCCTCATTTCGCCCATTTCCATCTCATGCTGGTCTACTTCATTCACCTCGGGGACTTCAAGATGGCGAGCATGATGACGACGACCAGCCATTGAACCTAGGCTCTGATTACCAAACTTGATACCGAACGGAGAGGAGGAAAAATAAAAAAGATAAAATTATCTTTGAAAACTAAGGATACAGATAATTCACCACCTTAGAATTCGAGGATACAAATAACAATTATCTTTGTAAGCTAAGGATACAGATAACTCACCACCTTAGAATGCAAGGATACAAAATAACAATTATCTTTGAAAACTAAGGATACAGATAACTCACCACCTTAGGATTCAAGGACAAACACTCACCACTCTATTGGAAGTAATTCCAAAGAGATACAGAGCAAATGAAGCTCACCACTCTTGCCACAAGCAAAGAGATACAGAACTTAAAAGAAAAAGCTTAAAGCTTATACTCAAATCTCACAACTCAATGCCTCTACTTCACAATGGCACTAGCTATTTATAGGAAACTAAAGTACCCATAATCATAAATATAGCCAACTACTATCTCCCCAACTACTATCTTCCAACTACAACCTCTTAATTACCAACCACTTACTCTCATCTACCAACTACCAACCACTTATTCTCATCTGCCAACTACTAGCCACTTATTCTCATTTGCCAACTACCAACCACTTACTTCCCAACCACTTGGTCAACCTTCTCAAGCTTCTTTAGATTAGACTTGGGCTTGTATAGGTTGGGCCACAATATCACTAATGAGTACTTGGGCTTGGGCTATGGAGGATGGGCCGCGTTAGGGGGGGAATAGTAAGGTGAGGGATAAAAGGTGGGGGGGGATAGTTGGGGAGACACAGGTGGTAAAGGTGGGTGGGGAGGGGCAATGTGATAGGGGAAGACATCTTCATGAAAAACAGCATCAGCAACAATGAAGCATTTCTATGTGATAGGGCAGTAGCAGCGGTAGCCACGATAACCAAGGGGATATCCCAGAAAGATGCAAGCTCGAGAGCGCGGAGCTAGCTTGTGTGGAGCATAAGGTCAGAGATAAAGGAACATTGCACATTCAAACACACGTAAGTGAGAGATATCAGGAGGACGGTGAAACAGCACTTGCCATGGGGAAAGATGTCCAAGAACCGCAGTGGGAAGGCGGTTGATCAAGGAGACGGCAGTCTTAAAAGCAAAATCCCAGAAATGAGAAGGGACCACAGCCTGAGTGAGAAGGGCAAGTCCAGTCTCCACGATGTGGCGATGCTTGCGTTTAGCCACCTCATTTTGGAATGGGGAGTAAGGACAAGACACTCGCTGATGAATGCCATGCTGCTGTAGGTAAGATTGAAAGGTAGTAGACAAAAATTCGGGAGCACCATCACATTGTATAACCTGTAGCTTGCAGAGAAGTTGGGTTTCGACATATTTATGGAAAATCATAAAAATATTTAGAAATTGAGAGCGAGAGGAAAAGTGATAAAGCCATGAAAATCGAGAAAAATCATCAATGAAGCAAACATAGTATTTATTTCTGTTCAAAGACACTACAGGAAATGAGCCCCAAATATCAAAATGGACTAACTGAAGAGGGGCAGTAGACCTAGACTCAGATGGGGGGTGGGAGTGGCGATGGGCCTTACTGAGAGCACATGCCGTACAAGGGGAAAACGAGGACGACACAAAACTAGTATTGGTGGACTGCAAAAGACGAACAAGGACGTCAGACGATGGGTGACCAAGGCGATGATGCCACAATAGAAGAGGACTGGAGCGAACGGCTGTGAGGGCATAAGGATGACTCGAGGCACCAGGGGAGGAGACGCAATAGAGACCACGATCAAGGGTGCCGTGGAGGATGATCTGCCCCGTATGACAAGAAAGAACCTAAAAATGAGAGGTAGAAAATAGAAAGTAACAATTGTTATCAACAAAAAACTGAGAGACAGATAAAAGATTTTTGGTAATGGAAGGAACAATTAAGACATTTTTGAGTTGAAAGGAAGGAGTGTGAAGAGTACTTGTGTGGGTGATGGGGAGGGAAACACCATTGCTCACAGTGAGCTGCTGGGAACCAAAATATGGAGTAACACTGGAAAGAGCAGAAGTGGAGTCGGTAATGTGGTGGGAGGCACCGGAATCTGGGTGCCAAGATGCTAGGTCAAGGGAGGAGGGCGGGGGGGATTGGGGGGGTAATAATGAGAGACAGGAGGGGGAAGTGTAGCATAGTTAGCTTGGGGGTTATAGGGGAAGGTGGGAGGGGGGTATGTGTATGGGGGGGGATTATAGGCATAATGGGCTTAGGGGGAAAAACGAGAATTTGGGCCTTGGGAGGGTGGCATAAAGGCCAGGTTAAAACGTTCGCGGCAATTGGCAACAAAGTGGCCAGGTTTGCAGCAAAGGTAACAATAGGGGTGGCCACGGCGGGGTCCATGATTATTGGGCCTATTTGGCCAGTTTTGGGCCTGCGGGAGGGGCAGGAGGCCATCTCCCGCGTTTTGGGCCGTGTAGGAGCTCGCGGTCTGGCCTGCGAGATGACCTGTGGGTTGTCCTGCGAGATGGCCCGTGAGCTGGTGTGCGTGCGGGCCTGTGAGGTGGCCCGCGAATTGACCCGCGGGCTGGCTCGTGTAGGGGCTTCCGGAGTTGGATCCAGAGTGGGGCGGGCCTGAGTAACTGCCCCGAGACCCGTTCAGGTAGGCAGCAAATGCGGCAGCCACCGTCACGGTGGAGCTGTGGCTATGATCGTAGTGGCCTTCATGGGCGAGGAGAAGGCCGTGGAAGGCCTCCCTGCTGAGCGGACTGGTGGCCGACTCGACGGTGGCGATAGAGGTCGCGAGGTCGTCAAAATTGTCACCAAGGCCTCTGAAGAGCTGTGCATGGTAGTCGTCTTCAGAGAGTTTGCCGCCGATCACGCCGAGTTGATCGAGGATATCCTCCACCTGCAATAGGAATTCCGTCACCGAGCAAGTCCCCTTCGTGATTGATTGAAGCTGCATCTGGATCGCGGCGGAGCGCGCGGAGGACTGCGCGGTGTATGTGCACTTCAGAAAGGACCAGGCCTCCGCCGAAGTCGACATGTCCATGAGCTGTGTGACGACCGCGTTCGTGTAGGTGGCCATAAGCTAGTTGAGTATGGCTTGATTGCGGCTGAGCCAGGCGGCGAAATCTGGGTTTGGGGTGGTGGCGCCACTAGAGGAGATTAGGGTTTTGGGGGGTGCGGGCTTGGATCCATCCAAAATTGGGAGGAGTTTCCAGGAGATGAGGAAAGGCATGAGATGGGTCCGCCATAAGACGTAATTTGACCCATCGAAACGGTTGAACGAGGTGGGGGAAAGGACCGCCAGCAAGGGTGGAGGAGAAAGGGAAAGGGTCGGGACAGAGGAGGAATTGGGGGTTTCGGAATCGGTGGTTGGGGGGATCGGAATTAAGGTGTTAGCTGAAGGCTCTAGTGATACTATGTTAGAATCCTAAACCGGCTAGATGAACGGAGGAGAGAGTGGCCGGAATTGTTCAGAAAATGGGAAGAACAACAAAGAACAGCGAAGAACAGAAACCCTAGTTTTTGCTTCAATGTGATTTTCCGATTCAATTGATTATGTGAATAATGATTACAATATATGGACAAGAAACAATAAATGAAATCAGGAAAGAATCGCCGGATAGGAAGATCTGCGGCGGCTAGGGTTGCGCAGAGGCGTCGGGGACGAACTGGGTCTTCTTGCGATGGAGATCGGATCTGGGAGCGGGTCGCTGGGCTCCATTGGGTCGTACCTGCTGACATGGTGCTAACGTGGCAGGCGCGTGTTGCACACGCGCCGGTGGGGAGGAAGCACTCTGCTTGTCTAACAGTACCATCTGGCAAGTAGACCATCTGCGATTGGCAGCACAAATAAGATGCCAGTGTGGAAAAGATTCTTGAAGTCCTGTTAGTTTTCCTCCAACCCAAACTTTGTTTACTTGTGTGCATGGAAAGCTTTGCTAAGTGCAAATTTTCATTGTAGTAATTAGACGAAATAACCAGTTTACTTGAATTTCTTAGCAATAAGAAATTTTTGTTGTATTAATTAAAACGAAATAACCAATTTACTTGAATTACTTAGCAATAAGAAAATAATCTTACTACATGTCATTATATATTTAAATGACATTCACTTCATAAAAGTAGTACCGTAACTTCTAATGAAAAAAATCATTTTGTGTTCGATATGTTATCTCTATTGTATGTTCACGTGCTATTAAATTTATAACAATCTCCTTACATAGATACACAAGAATCTTACAAGCAGCATTTTTTTTTCTTTGCTTCGATGTCTCATCCCTTTTTTGCCTTATTGTAGTAACTAATTTTTTTATTTAAAATTAGGTGAATTATCAAATTATTAGAATGTCTAACCCAAATTTTAATTTGGTACGTCATTTAGTATTAAATCATATTCAATTAATAGTTTTAGATTAAAGTCTTTATCGAGATTGATTTCAAATAAATCAATATTTGAATCTCAAGAAATAATCTATTGTCAAAAAGCAACAAGTTCTGCCAATATAATAATAAATTAACTGATTTTTTGCTACTAGACCAAAAGTTTATGTCATCTTAGAATACCATAAGTTGGTGGAATCATTTCTCTTTGGTACGTATTATTTGCAAGTGTAATGAAACTCGTCACTATAAAATAAGAGAAGTGAAGCATTTGATATATACTAGGAAAAATAAGAGATTAAAAGTACATACTAGGATAATAGTAACTTAATGCATTACATTATCTTCTTCCCTTTATCTAAGTCTCAACATTAGTCCTCAGTATGGGTTGATCTAGCAAAATAATGTCTATAAACATCGAATTTTTTTAGCGAATGATATCTTTTTATATTATTTTTGCTGTCCTAGGGTTCAAAGGGATTTATAACAAAGCACTTAAGGAGACATCAGCACATCAATTAGTTAAAGACCTTTGGGCAGAGATACTGAAGTTACCAGACGACAAGTTCATAAAGTTTGTTGATCAACATTTTTATATAATTTCTCATGCTGCGGAAACGGGGAATGTTGACTTTTTAACTATCCTAATACGTTCTTATCCAAGTCTCATGTGGAAAAGAAACGAAGAAGGGCATAATTTATTTCAGATTTTGATTTTAAATCGGCAAGAAAAAGTGTTTAATTTAATATATGAGATAGGTGCTATTAAGGATGTTATTGCACCTGCTTCTGATCCAAAGAAAAACAACATGCTATACCTTGTGGGAGGATTGGCTCCTCCAAATAGATTAAATATTGTATCAGGTGCAGCCCTTCAAATGCTACGAGAGTTGTTATGGTTTAAGGTGAGTGTTAATGCTATACCCCTTGCTTTCTTTTCTCACCATACATTATACTCATATTCTAGTCACTTGATTTATACTTTGTTATTATAGGAGATTGAAAAGATTGTGCTGCCTTCTTTCCTTGAAGAGAGGAATATAGAACTTCAAACACCGAGGGATTTGTTCTCGAAAGCACATAAGGAGTTACAAGCAAGTGGTGAAAAATGGATGAAAGATACAGCAAACTCTTGCATGCTCGTAGCAACTTTGATTACTACTGTAGTTTTTGCAGCAGCATTCACTATACCAGGTGGCAGCAATGATACAGGAACTCCTATCTTTTTGAGAAATGATTGGTTTTTGGTATTCTTCATATCAAATGCAATTGCATTATTATCATCTTCAACTTCAATATTGATTTTCTTATCAATTCTCACATCACGTTATATGGAAGAGGATTTCTTCAAGTCATTACCTGGAAGGCTCGTGTTGGGACTGACTACACTTTTTATCTCCATAGTAAGCATGGTGGCTGCCTTTAGTTCAACGTGCTTGTTGGTATATCAAGACAAAACAACAAGGCTTCCGATTGTTATAATCGCTTCAGCTGGTGTCCCAATTATCATTTTTGTTTTCGTGCATTATGAGCTTTGGGTTGATGTAATCCGCTCAACATATTGGTCCAAGTATCTTTTTCGACCACGTAAACATAAGCTTTTCTAGAAAATAGAAGGCCCCAACCTCGAGAAGTGGTCAATAGATAAAGAAGAAGCAGGAAGGAATTGAAAAAATAAGGACTTTGAGCCATTGTACTTTCTCTTGTCTTCAGCAGAAGTACTTATGTTTTCGTGAGAAATGTATCTCAATGTTGTGTTTTCTGGTAAGGCTACGATCGTGTTAAATGAAGTCAAGTCTCCATTAATAAGGAATTCTATTTTCCAAGTGATATGCCTTACCCGTCCGTCTAATGAGGCTTTCTTTCACATTTTCATCATTTTTTCATTTCTCTTTATGGTACGTAAGCTGAATCAATATTCCCAGAAAGAAAAATAAAAAAGGAGATCTAGATATCTTGATTCAAACTTTAGTTCAAATATGATACTTTATATTTTCAGTTTTATAACATTCTAGAAAAAAAAAAAGGAATAATATGTTCCATTGGGGAGCATGCCTAATTTTAGATTCCTCTATTAAAGCAACACAATTCTTTGACTACTTCATAGCAAGTCTTGTCGAGCACACGTAACAGATTTTAGCATGCACTTGTAATCTTTACGTCCCCAGTAATTTTTATTTTCCTCGTCACTAGTTATATATCAAAACCAGTGACCATACATAACCTCCTAGCCCAACTGTCCCTTTTCCACCTTTTTTTCTCCATTTTGGAAAATCATAAGCTTGGAAATTTGATCCTTGTGGTTCACATGAATTTATTTCTTTGCAAATATTATTAAGAAATTCTAAAAGTGGATCTTTCGAAAATTTTAAATGAAGTATTGATTGTCTCGCTAAAATTGACTCGCATTAAAATGGATCTTTCGTTGGAGAAACTCAGTGAAACTTTTGGATGCAGCTACTCATTCGAGGAGCTTAGTTATGAGAAACTCAAAAACGGAAGTTTAAGTGCAAGAAAATCGCAGTGGAAGTTGGCACACAAAGATGTAGAAGAGCCAGGCTTAGGAAAATGTGTTCACGTGGATGGAAGAACTAGCAAAAGAAGAAAAAGACAAGCTGTGCGGGCCACCGTTATTTCTTCCAGCCATAAATGTGTGGTTGGATAGGTATGATAGGATAAGTAGATAAATTACCAACCTGTTGATCCTCAAAAGCAAGGAAATGGTGATAAAAAAGAATCACAAATGATTGTTATCCATAAATAGGGATTTTTAAAATAGGGATTTTTTTTTTTTGTACTATCATTCTTCATCTATCAAGGTAATTAAGTATTTAAGTTTGCAATTATGTAATAATTTATTTTTTCAACAATAGCAACTAAATGGAAGGGGGTGTATCAGCATACCAATAGAAGAAGAAAAAAGGCAAGGTGAAAGGACATTTCCACAACCAACTGATTCTCAAATGCCTTCTCCAAGGGAAGCTTACGTCGGAGATGCTGACTGGGACGCGCTCACATTATTGGGAGGACTAATCTCTAGTATACCTCAAGAAACTAGAGAGGAGATAGAAGATGACACAAGTAATGTAGTTTATGCAGAAGAAGGTGCATCATGGGAGGAGATTCAGATTATATATAAAATTGAACTTCCATAAAATACTAGTTATTTTATAATAGAATATTTCTGACAACGAGTTATGCATAGACAACTTAAAATAAAACTAAAATTTTTTATATTGCAATATTATTCATTTTATAAAGATTTTTCATCCAAAAAAACTAATATATTTCTTTAATGAATAGATTTGGCACTCCAAACTTTGTATTGCGATCCAAAATTGATCACTGCCAAGGATATGTTTGGCCGAACAGCAATGGAGGTTCTAGCCGAAGACCCTTTGAAATTACCGGTGACTTGTCATTTTGGAAAAGAGCTTAAACTTATGTGAGTATTTGTCTAACGAAAACTTTCTTATTTGGCCATATAAGTAGATATTTCTCAAATACTTATTTTTTATATGTTTACTGAAATTTAATGACTAGTTACTCAGATTATTTAGGAACATGAAAATAATATTAGTAAAGTACTCTAATAATTTGTTATGAGATTATTTTTTTATATTTTTTAATAAATTCATTACAGGTATTTTTTTTTTGGCTTAATTGCATGTTCAGTTTTTTAATTAGTATACTTTTTTCATTTAAGGATAGTCCAATCATTGAACTAGCAAAATATCTAAATCCAAATAACTCCTTAATCCACTAATTGATTGATGTAATGTGTTTGGCCATTTAATTAAGAAATTAGATTTTTGTACTCAATTGATCTAGTTAGATGATGTAGGTAGAAATCATACATATTTCCCAAATCTCTACATGTTTTTCTTTTTCTTTTTATCTTAGTTATTAAAGGGCTTCTTCGCGAAGGTTGCTGGCCGAAATTGAGGTACGTAGTTGATCGCGTTTGGACGGAGATCCAAGGGTTGCCAAGCGAACAGTTTTGGATATTCTAGGTGACTGCAAAAGAAAGAGCGCAACATGGTACGAGTTCGTGAAGCATAACAAAAATGTTAAAGTAACAACCACAAACCTTAATAAACAAAAAAGTAAGGGTGATTTACTTTTTTTAAAAAAAGTCACTATATTTCAAACAAATTATTATGTCTTAGCTTTTAACTTTTAATTTTTAAAATTGACTTTCTATCGTTTTAATTAAAAGTAGTTTGAAGCAATCGACATCTAAAACAAATGCATAGCAAAAGTGTGGTCATAACAAACACACATATAGTGACAGCCCTTATGGTTATAACAAGTATCAAACAGCATATTGCTTTTATTTGTAGAGCCAAATTTTACGTATAGCATAACAGTTAGATGATATGTACATTAATGTATGTTTAAAAATATGTGTTGAATTACATGATATCTAATTTCTTGTTTTAGTTCTTGCGTTACGCGGGTAAGTGAACAGCGGGGGACGTTAGAGTTGCAGACCTTCTAAAGGCTTCTCGCAGATTCTCATCTGTTGGAGGTTGGGTCGTTTGAATAAAATTTGTTACTGTATTTCCGTCTGTAGCCCTATCCGTTGAGAGAGTGGCAGTTTGGGGCTTTCAATGGTACTTGTTTCCAGTATAAATCCTAATTAACAGAGTAGACTTTTAAAACCAGAAAATATTTATTTTTGCATAAATCAGTTGAGTTCAACATGCCTAATAAAATTTTTCAAGAATGAATGATACTAAGGTATATTGTTTAAAAAGAATCATCGTATGTTTCATCATTCATACGATGAAACAAAGCTCAATTTGTAATGCAAATTCTAATAGTAAGTGTTGTCAAGCCCATCAATATGTACAAGTATTGTTGTCATCATAATCGAAGCAATTTTCTTTTTCTTACTACTGTCATTCCATTAGTTCAATTTTTGAAAAGAATTTTTCTCATTACCATTATGTTTTAATAGTTAACAGTAAAAAAATAACTTAAGTCATAATATAATAACTTCTACCCACACAATATGATTTGATTATTGAAAATACTTATTTAATTAAGTTAAATTATCGTGTGATATTCAGGTTGAAAATCTGAAGAAGAAGTTACCATTATTCTTTTACTTATAGTTTTCTGAAGAACCTAACCATTTTTTCTGTAGTATGTTATTCATTAGCATTATCCTTATGTATTTATACAAAAACATTCTCTTCCTTTTTTTTTCAAATGTTAAATAACTTTTCTCAAGTTATCATACATTGGTTCAGTGCAAATGATGATTTAATTATTGCAACTACTCCCATGCTTTCATTTAATTACCAAATAACCTCCAATCATCTTTGGTAGTTGAACACAATTAGGCGACCAATAATGGTTATTCATCAATTTAGGATATTTAAAAATTGAGAATTCTTTGTACTGTTTTCCTTTATGTGTCAACCTAAATAAGTATTTTATGTTTGTAATCACGTGTTTTTATTTTTCATCCGTTACAAGAAACAAGACTGACAAATGGAAGAAAATGATATCAATATGCCCTTTTAAAGAAGACAGAAGGCAGGACATCGAGACATTTTCACAAGTGAATCATAGTCAAAAGGCCACCTTCAGGGGAAGATGTGAGCCTTCAGGCTCTATGGCCGCTATTTGTTGGAATTCAGCACTCTTTAGTATACACATCTATGCATAGGGGAAAAAGAAAAAGGAATCTTACAACAGTCTCAAAAGTCTTCTTCCTTTCAGAAGAGAAAGCTTGAGATGCATCTGCATCATCCTCATCTACCGCAGGGGAAAAAGGAAAAAGAGAACGAACATTGGTCACCTAGAAAACTCCAGACAAATAAAATTTGTAATTTTCACGGTTCAATAATTGTCAACTTCGAAATCGGCTGGTTTGAAATCGAAAATTTGCTCATTTTCATCTGTTGAACTCATTCACATGCGTTATAGTTGTTTTGGGTCCTCATCATATTGGTATTGCTATTTACCAGAGCTTGTGTCGGGACAATTATCGTAACGCCGCTTAGTTTATTGTGCATCTACGGTTGTCCCAAGATGGACTAACTTTGAATATATGACCTCCTGAACTAAAATTTATGTACAAATTCACTGCACCTTCCCATGATATGAATATGATTGGACGATTTGAAATACGCAACATACACAATAAACTCATTCGGTAATTACGATCCCCTCGAAAGAATCTGGAACATCTTCCCTTGGCCCAGAAGGAATGGACTCAGTTTTGGTCTCGTACATAAAGTCCACGAAATCAGAATGGCCTTATGAGGTATCCTATGAGAACAAAAGTTTGGAGCAAAGCAAAAGATTAAACCTTCTTTCTTCTTATTTACTTATATTTGAAATGATAAACAATTATGGAGTTATCTAGTTTTAGTTGGCTTGTGAGGTTATTTATATTCTTTTGTTTATCATATATACATTTATATACATACACACACAACAAGAAAAACTCTTGATGCTTGTTGAATAAATCATAAACTCTTATTTTTGTTCTTTTTGCACCAATTGTATTAAAAATAGTACGATACAACCCTCACATTTTCTAATATTACTTAGAAATCTTCTATAAAAAAAGAATCTCTTACTCTTAAGTTGACTTTTGAATAAGTTTATAATAAATAATAATAATTTTATGTTTTAATATAAATATTCATGTAAAAACTATTGCTAATAAGTAGTTGTGTTAAAAATAAATATTTTAGTTAATTTTTAAAAGATATTAACTTTATAATAATTGATTGTTCCTCTACGCAACATGCATGAGCATTACAGGTAACCTTTCTTTCCGTGTTATAAGGTATTAATTCCTTTTGGCTTAGTGCAAATTGTAATTTTTGATTTTTCATAATTTTAATATCTTATTTTGATAGAGTAAAATATTTAACAGACTGAAAAGTTGTTTTTATGTTATTTCGAAATCATTTTAATTGGATCAAGTTATTTAAAGTATGGATTTCATATATAAATGGTAAATGAAGTTTGACTTTCTTTTTGAAGCTACTAATTTTTTCCCTTTTTGAAGAACTCAAAGATTGAGATCAGTTTTGGAGCATTTTGTGGTCTCAATTACGGTAGATGGATTTTGGAAAGTAAAAGTGGTAGGCTTGGTGTCATTACGGACAAGCACTAACATGTAATGTATGTTTAGTTTTTATTAGTTGTATTCAAGAGACATTGATGAAATGCTGTGTTTGTGTGTATATATATATATATGCATAAAGTCGTAGGCCTTTCCTCATTTGAACCAATAGAAAGTGAGAAATTACCAAGAACAGAAAAAAGTTGAAGAACAATAAGTCTGCTAGAAATTATGGATTACTGCATTGTAATTGTATTGATAAAGTGGAGACTCGATCTGATAGTCGAGTTTTAAGGTTCGTAGAGGGAAGCCTGATAGAGAGAGGCAATGCCTTTGTCTGAAGTACTTCCTCTCTATTTTTATTTAACTATTCAACTTCAAGCATCTTCTTCTGAAATTTGTCTCATGATATCATGTGTTAATCTTCCTAAACAATATCGTTTTGATTTGTACTTCAAGAATGCTTTAGGTGGGATGTACGTTGTTGGCAAGGTCTCTGAGTTGAATATCAAAGGGCAATAGGCGGGAAACTTATCTTCGAGAACGTATCTTTGACTAGAATTCAAGACTGTTTTAGGTGGAATGTTTTGTTCAGACACGTCCATTTTAAATTTTCATGGAGCACAAAATATCTTCAAATGCAAAATTCGTTTTAGTGGAGATGATAACAATTTTTGTTAATCTTGTTCATTGATTAAGTTAATTTAGGTACTCTGGACACGATATCTTGTTACTTCTAAGTCAACTCATTTATTTTAAATTATCATTGACACTGATGGTGGATCAGTGAACTTACGAGTTCCCTAGATTTCGGTTTTCAGATTTACGGGGGCACATCTTGCACTCGTTATATTGCAAAAACTGGTTCGGCACAAACTATGCATACATGATTGAGGCTTATAGCGCTTCTTCATGAGTGCATACTCCTATATGTCTTTGAGAAGTGTCTTCTAGTCACTCAATTCAGGCTAGCTAAAAGGTACTTACTGCTTTTAGATCCTGTATATGAACATGCCAGGGACACGCGTTGTCCAGGCTTAATTTGGGCCCTTTTAACTCATTACCATACTAATTAAACAAATGCGTCTTCATTTGCAATTCATCCACCAATTTCACTTATTCCTTTCTCTCCAATGGAACCCGGGGGGGGGGGGGGGGGGGGGGGGGGGGAGAGGCTCTCTTTTGAATATCAACAAGGCATAGAATTTTACAAATTCACACTTAAAGCAAACTTTTGATTAGGTTATCCCTCTATAGAATCCTTATGCATCATGTCAACTCTTCTTAGGTTTAGCCCATCTTGCTATGGTTGGATTAATGGATCCTTAAAGCATTTGGATTCACTTGTTTTTCAAAAGATGATCTCATCATGGCTTGTTCACGTGAATCACAAGTTTTTGAGAACTAGTGTTTTCTCCTTTACGAATGATAAGGGTGCTAAACAAAAGTAACCAATCCAAACATACAATACTTTAGGTTTGCCCTTATCCCTTTACAATCATTCAACTTTATAAAGAATAGGTGATAGGCTTGGTCATTTTTTAAGGCCAAATGATAACACTTTATTCTTAGAAAACTCCAAGTTTGCAAGAATATGTGTAAAGATGAATATTTCTAATCCTTTGCCCACTAAAGCATACCTTAATGTCTTTAAGGAGAGTAGGAAGTGGCAAAAAATCATCAATGATATGAATATTTGTTTTGTTAATTATTGCTACATAAAAGGACATGATGTGTCCATTTGTAGAAAGAAATTGCACAAAGATGAATTCCAAAGCCTAGCATTTGGGTAATGGGAAAGGAAAACAAACTCAAGTAGCTAAGAAATTCAAGATGTATAAAATAAAGGACAATATAAAAGAGTTAGAACCATTCATAGCCACTATGTAGATTGTGTCTAATAATAAGATTGTTGTGTCCTCCAAATCAAATCAAATTGATGATAATGTTATCCATATGGATGAAGATGGATATGAAGTAATTTTTGATGAATCCTATTAAGTGGTTTGGGTTAAAAAAAAAATAAATGTTGAGAAAAAAAAATATAAAGAACACAATTTATGAAAAGGAATTATGATAGAAAATTATTCTACCATCTTAACATACTTTAAGGATGACTAACAACTACAAGATGAAAGGTCTATAGGGATAAGAATAGGTATGATAAGTAAAAAATTATTAAGATAAAAAAATTAACAAAAGATCTTTTAGCAAACCTAGAATATTTTAGTGGACAAACAAGACAAAAGGAAGAGCAATAAATATAATTGTTAAAAGCATTGATGTAGGAATTGAAACAAAGTGTAACTTTCTCTAAACATACAATGTGATATTTACTATATAAAATGTTTTGAGTAGTTAGAGTTTAGTTAGTTTCAAGTTATGAGTTCTTTTATTATTCTCATTAAGTCGAAGGAGGACAATTAAGAGGAAACTTATTCAATTCATCAATTGAAAGATGATAAGGGTAAAACAACCAAGAAATAAAAAGGAAATCAGACATTTGAATATTAACTTAAGATTGTTTTGCCTTTTCCATCTTTATCTAATTTAGTAAAAGTCCTCACAAGACAATAGGCTAAGTTACAAGTTAAGAAGGACAATAAAGCTACAATGTATAGGAGTAAAAGAGAAAAAGATAGAAACAAAAAGAAAATGACTAGGAGAAAAGGAAATGCTAATTAAGTTGAAAAGGTTAAACAATTTGAGGATGACTTTACTGAGGAGATTTATGGCATCCTAGGCTATCTTGAGGTACCAAATGGACATCTTCAACCCAAAAGGAGAAGAAAAATAATAATTAGACACATTAAAAATCACAACATCAGTGTTGATGTTACATTGGAACCCCCTAGTATGGTAGTAGTGACCTGAAAGCTTAGAGTCATCGTCAAATTTCATAGGTGGTACACATAACTTTTTGATCTGGATTATTCTCCAATGTCTTCTACCAAATGAGAAACTAAAATGTAAAGTTGAATACGTTTAATCTTAGTTAAAGGATTTTTCTTTTTTCTCCCTTTTTGAAAGCATCTAATGTTAGATTTGGATTAGGCATATATCCTACCCTTTTATCCCAACAAAATATAGTTTTTCAGCCCAACCTTCATTAATTAAAAAAACAAATTGTTCTACTTGTGCCATCAAGTGGAATTCTAAGCTTGCAAAGACTCTAGGTTTAAAAAATTCTCATTTCCCATGGTATTTTATAAGGATGTTAATTTGTGATGCGGATCGAGTTGCTCCGCATCATTTTGCAACCTTAAGTCTAGAATAGATCGATAGATATGATATATTATGTCAATTTGAGAGATCTTTCGAAAGTAGATCGATTAGTAAGGCTACATTGGGAAATTTACTAATCTTCAACTGTTAGTCAAAGACCTTAAGGTGAGGCTGAGATGTTTTCAGTTGTTTGACTAGTACTAAGAAGCATTAGCCCCCTCTTGATAATCAATGGAATGACGCTTGCCGGTTACCATTTCTTCGTCCAGCAGTGCCAACCATGTTAACGACAAATCATGGGTTTTGAAAGTTTATTGGCCGAACTAGGTTGCCAACATCAGGCCTATAAGGATGCGGTGTCCAATCTCCAAGATATTGTTTGGGACGACAACATGCCCAACTTCATCTTATTTGGTTCTCCTGGATACCAACACAATATGGTGGATGAAGCTTACAGAACCTGTTCATGACGAATAATCTTACGTAAATATAAGGAATGACAAAAAAGAACTCTAGAAAAGGTAACTAATCAGAAACGACAAGATACCAAATCCATCAAAATCAAAAGAGTCCAAAAACAGCGAGGAGTTCAAGTCTCCGTCAAAAGCAAGAGCATAACAAAGTTATCAAAAAACAGTCATCCACAAAAGCCTTTTTAAGAACAAAGTTATCATATAATAAAGCTTAAATCAAAGCCTTAAGTGATCATTATGATGGGGCGTATGGATCACATGGTCAAATAATAAAGCTGAAATCAAAGCCCAAGTCATCATTACGGTGTGGCGTATTGATCACTTAGTCATATAGTAATGCTTAAGTAAAAGTGTTGCTTTTTCAGATTTAAATAAGACAAAACACCACAACTGTTTGCATAATTATCCGTTTAACTATTTCACTTTTTTTTTTTTTCTCTGATCTTGTATATCCCCTAACAGCTAAGAAGTGTTTGGAATTTCCTATTCTCTATTATCTCGATTTTGGACTTTGCTCCAATTCCAATTAACTTCTACATCTTTTTTATACTTACAACTAGATTTTAGATATTATCTTGCTTTGAGAATAAATCTTAAAATGTTGATGCACTAAGGCATTTGGCAATTACAAAAAATGAGAGACCAAAAACTAGAAAAAAAGAAAGCAAATTCCTTCTTTACTTTGTTTTTTACCCAACAAAAAAAAAACACATTAAAAATATTTTAGGTTTCCGTTAGAGACTTGGATCTGTAAAACATGGAAGATAATTACTTTCTATTAGTTTAATGGTGATGGAATTGGTCATAGTCACATTGCTTGGGAATGAATAAATTGATTTTCCAACCATTGTTTAGATTAAAGAAATAATGGAGCGTTTGTGTGCTATGGCACCAAAAATGAACTTTCTATATTCAGCCAAATTTACAATGATCAATGATCTGTTATAACTTTTCTTTACAACGGATTCCAAAGTAAATTCCTGAACATACAGGAATCTACCTCAAATTTACAGCCCGGGCGAGAAGTTATAGAATCTGTTCTAATTGTGGATGGCTCCGGAATTTCTCTTCTTTGCAGATTCAATTGCTGATGGCTCAACAATTGCTGACAGTATGCTGAGTCGGCTGCTGACTTATGCTACCGGCTTTCCAACTTGGTCCATGACGGTTTTGCTTCTTCGTCTTCTTCTGCTTTGTTCTGTGAGTGCGGTCTAACATCTGCATACCGGATTAGCTCAAAGAAAAGTGAAGCATGGTGGAGTGAAGCCACAAGCTTCTTTTAAACGACTTTAAGAACAAAATTGTACGCATTTTAGTCATCTTTATTCACCAAACCACGATATTTAGGGGTCCAAAATTCCGAAATCTGACCAAAAAGAAACTAAAATACGGCATAACTTGACAGGTCCATATCCAAAACATATGAAGGACAAGGCAAATCATCAAAGTTTTTCATGTCTTCAAGGTTTTCCTGCAATTGTGATGTTCTTACGGGGACGAACCTCGCATCTAGTAAAGAAAGAATTGAAAACCAAATAAATGTTTCATGATTTAAATTAGACTAGATTTTTCCTTTCAATTAGTTTAGTTCGTGTTGCATATATCTTAGATTTACCCTTACGCTCTTGCCATACAAATATTGTTATGTTTGGAGAAAATTAATAGAGGGCAAATTCGTCCTTTTGCCCTTATCTGAAAAAACAAAAAATGAATACTGTAACTCCGTCTTCTCCACGTGAGAGAGTTTATCAAAGTGTCTTAGAGTGCTTCTAACCTTTTTCCATATAGTAAAAAGTTACTCCTTATCTAAATCCCCAACCACGTGAAATACATGTTACTAACCTTTCACCAAACAACAAAATTAATGAATTTGAATCTCTAAAAAGGTTGCCTCATCTAAAAACGTGAAGATCGACATGTAACTAGCGTCCAAAAATCACTGTTCCGGAGACTCAAAAGAGTCAAAAAGCAGGAGCGCGACACGGTCCCAGTTCACAAAACAGAATAAAGATGTTCAAGGAACACCCGCCAACCTTGACAAACAAAAAGTAAGGGTAATCCACTGGGAAAAAGAAACGTCGCAATGATTCCTCACTTCACAGTAAAACCTTGATGGGAGCAGATTCGCGTCTTCAAGGTTTTCCTGTAACTTGCCAAAAGAAGTCATCCACAAAATTATTTTTTAAGAAAAGGCAATCATTCTAACAGTACTACGAATCAATTGTTTAAACAAAAGTCCGGCACGAGGAAGAAGAATATCGGATAATTCTTGGCTCAAAATAAATTGTTTAATATAGTATCAAAAATTAAGTTCAAGAAATGACACTATCAAAATTGAAACTCGCAACCAAAAGCAGTTTGTGTTGGAAATTACAGTGTTGCCCCTCTCTTACTGTCCATAGAATATGTGTATAGGGATATAATTGTAATTTGTTCTCTTTGCGATTCTTTAAGAGCCATCGGGTTCTTCTTGTAAAATATAGATCGTGTATGTACAAAACTCTCTCTACTCTATACAAGCTGTTATGATTTTCAGCTCAGTTTTGGCTTCCGATCTATTTAATATGGTATCACGAGCAGTGTTTTCTGAATCCTGTTCAAGATTCCGCATTTTTCAAGCCTAAAAGTCCAACTTTTGTCTCTCTGCCTTCAGTGAGGCATTTTATCGAACACCCAGTACTCAGGTGTCGAAATTCTACAACTCACCGGCCGACGCTCATATCTGGTCATCGGACCTACACCCGACCACCGGATCTATAGCCCACGTCGCCGTTTCTATAACCCAAGACTCGAATCTACAACTCGAGTCATCGGTTCTATTAACCCACTCAACGAATCTGCAGATTTGTTCACCGGAGCTACATAACAGCTCGCCGAATCTACAAGCTCATCCGTCGGCATTACAAATCAGTTCGTTGACTCAGCGAGAGATCTCCGCTCGAGCAAGGTCTCAGCGTTTTCACTGCGAGCACTCCAGGCGATTTCTCATTGCGAGCACTCCAGGCAATTATTCACTACGAGCACTCCAGGCGATTTTTCACTGTGAGCACTCCAGGCACTTATTCACTGTGAGCACTCCAGACACTTATTCACTGTGAGCACTCCAGGCGATTTTTACAGCAAGCACTCACCACTCATATGGCTTCCAGCAAAGCTCATATAGCAGGCATATCCCCTAAACATCGTGACTATGCCCATTGGCTTGTAGACTCAGGAGCCAGTGACCATATCACGGGCGATTTTAGCTGCTTATTATCTCCTCGTTCATGCATTCATGAATTTAGGACTGTTAGATTGCCAAACGGCAAACGAATACCTGTCACGCACATTGGAACAGTCATTATCCACAATAGATACTTCTTATATGATGTACTTTTTGCTCCAGCTTTCACTGCCAACTTATTATCTACCACCAAATACACTCAAGATAATAAATGTGCCATTACATTGCTTCCTCAGCTCTGTTTCTTTCAGGACTTACGGACTGGGACAGTGACGGGGATTGGTAAAGTGAAGCATGGACTTTACTATTTAGTACCTCATTTGGATGATGCATGTCTTTCAACTTTGAACAATGTTGTGGTAGATTCTTTTGATTCTAAGAAGTTGCAAACTATATGTCAAACTTCTTCTATGTCTACCACTTGTAATATTTTGCATCAACGATTAGGTCATCCATCCTTTAATGCAATGCGTTATGCTTTTGATATATCTACTTCATCGATGAATGACATTAAATCTTGTCCTGTTTGTCCATTGGCTAAGCATGCACGTTCTAAGTTTCCTACTCGTACTTCTATTGCACATAATTCATTTGAGCTTATTCATGTAGACATATGGGGACCATACAAGGTCCCTTCCCATTCAGGGGCTCGTTATTGTCTCACAATTGTGGATGATTACACACGGGCCACTTGGACTTATCTTATGCGACATAAGACAAAAACATTTGACCTGATCCAGTCATTCTTCACTATGGTAAAAACCCAGTTTGGGACTTCTATCAAGCGCATTCGCACAGACAATGCACAAGATTTCTTTAGCTCTTCATGCACTACCTTTTTTAACTCCCATGGAGTTATACATGAGAGCTCTTGCCCCTATACACCTCAACAAAACGGGGTGGTAGAACGCAAACATCGACATTTGTTCAATGTTGCTAGGGCATTACGTTTTCAATCTCATTGTCCTGTACGTTTTTGGAGTGAGTGTCTTCTCACAGCTACGTACTTAATCAATCGAACCCCTACTAATGTTTTACAAGGTCAAACACCTTATGAGCGCCTTTTTGGGAAGTTACCTTCATTGAAACACCTTCGTGTCTTTGGTTGCCTATGTTATGCAGCAAACTTGACCCAGAAGGACAAGTTTGGACGTAGGTCTATACCATCTATATTCATGGGATATCCCTTTGCTCAAAAGGGGTATCGATTGCTTGACATAGATAGTGGCAAGTTCTTTGTGAGTCGTGACGTCATCTTCCATGAATCTATGTTTCCTTTTGATCGTTCCCATCTCACATGTCCTGACAATGCCACTACTACTGTGCATTTGCCTACTACTATTACTAAATTACAGGGTCCTGATTCACTCGCCATTGTTCCCTACACTGGACCAACTCCAGAGTCTGTATCCATACCTGCAATTCATGCACCTGATCAGTCAACTCCTCAAAGACGACAATCAGGTAGAATACCAAAACCACCTTCTTGGACACATGACTATATATGCTCCCATTCTGATGCTTCCATTCATACATCCACTGCACATCCCATTTCACTTGTTGTGTCACACCATAGATTGTCCAATGACCACCAACACTTCATCAACTCCATATCTGCTGACATTGAACCCACTTCATACCATGAGGCAGTCTTAGATCCAAAATGGCGGAATGCCATGACTGAGGAGATTAGGGCACTAGAATCAAACAATACATGGGAATTGGTTTCTTTGCCTGCAGGTCGGAGAGCGATTGGAAACAAGTGGGTGTACAAGATTAAGTACAATGCGGATGGGAGCATTGATCGATATAAGGCCCGTTTAGTTGCAAAGGGGTATAGCCAAAGAGAAGGAGTTGATTATGAGGACACTTTTGCACCAGTTGGAAAATTGGTAACTGTGCGGATTCTTACCGCTTTGGCTGCCATTCATCATTGGGACATGCATCAGATGGATGTCCATAATGCATTCTTACAAGGAGACTTGGATACCGAGATATATATGCGTCTCCCAGAAGGACTTCGTAGCAAAGGGGGATCTAAGGTATGCAAACTGAAAAAATCATTGTATGGGCTTAAACAAGCATCTAGACAGTGGTACCAAAAGTTCACTGATGCATTGCTCCGAGTTGGTTTTCGTCATTCTCCACATGATTATTCGCTCTTCCTCAAGCAAACAAGTAAGGGCCTTTTAATTGTCTTTCTTTATGTCGATGACATGATAATTACAGGAGGTGATGAGGAGGGGATTAAGTTGTTAAAGGAATATCTTTGTTCACAATTTCGAATGAAAGATCTTGGATTGGTGAAGTACTTCTTGGGAGTTGAGATGGCACGTTCTCCTATTGGAATAGTGATGAACCAACGGAAATATGCCCTTGAATTGATATTTGAGTATGGACTTTCTGGATGCAAGCCAGTGGATAGTCCCATGGAGCAAAATGTCAAATATACCAGTTTAGATTATGATGAGTTCTTAGACAAGGAAGGGGATACCCCTTTAAAGGACATCACGGGTTATCGACGGTTGGTAGGAAGATTAATCTATCTCACGGTAACTCGACCTGATATTTGTTTTGCAGTGCGACTGTTAAGCCAGTTTATGCATGCCCCTAAAGAGTCTCATCGTGAGGCAGCCCTTAGAGTACTTCGTTATGTCAAACGTTCACCAGGACAAGGCCTACTAATGAAATCCAAAAATAGTTTGGAGCTTCGAGCATATTGTGATGCGACTTATGGATCATGCCCTATGGGGCGTCGTTCAACAACTGGTTTTTGTGTCATGCTTGGGGATTCTCTTATCTCATGGAAGAGTAAGAAACAATCCACAGTATCTCGTTCATCCACAGAGTCAGAATATCAAGCCATGGCATCAACGACCTGTGAGATCATTTGGCTTCTTGGGCTCTTCAAGGATTTGCAGGTACCATTAATTAGACCTGTAAACTTATTTTGTGATAATGAATCTGCGATGAAGATTGCTGCTAACCCTGTGCTGCATGAAAAGACCAAGCATATTGAAATTGATCACCATTTCATCCGTGAGAAGATAGCAGCTCGGATCATTCGAACTGCACACATTTCCACCCGAGACCAGCCTGCTGATTTGTTGACCAAGGCGCTGGGAATACAACAACACCATTTCCTTCTAAGCAAACTGGGTGTCTATGATCTATATCGACCACCAGCTTGAGGGGGGATGTTGGAAATTACAGTGTTGCCCCTCTCTTACTGTCCATAGAATATGTGTATAGGGATATAATTGTAATTTGTTCTCTTTGCGATTCTTTAAGAGCCATCGGGTTCTTCTTGTAAAATATAGATCGTGTATGTACAAAACTCTCTCTACTCTATACAAGCTGTTATGATTTTCAGCTCAGTTTTGGCTTCCGATCTATTTAATAGTTTGCAAGGAAAGTATGCTCTCATTATAAAAGCCATAGCTTATGTTAGTTGTATTTAGAATGAACGGTGTAGTAAAAGCTTCAATATTGTTGTGCTATGTAACAACAGTAGCTCGGGAGATGATACCCATTATTCGGCTGGTTTGAAATCGAAACTTTATTCATCCACATACATTCTAGCTGTTTTGGGTACTCATCATATTGATATTTCTATTTACCAGAGCTTGTGTCGGGACGATTATCGTAACGCCGCTTAGTTGGTTGTGCATCTACAATTGTCCCAAGATGGACTAACTTTGAATATATGAATTCCCGAACTAAAATTTATGTACAAATTCACCGCACCTTCCCATGAAACGAGTATCATTGGACGACTTGAAATAAGCAATATACACAATAAACTCATTCGGTAATTACGATCCCACTGGAAGAACCTGGAACAGCTTCCCTTAGTCCAGAAGGAATTGACTCAGTTTTGGTCTCGTACATAAAAGTCCACGAAATCAGAATGGGCTTATGAGGAATCTTATGTGAACAAAAGTTTGGAACAAGCAAAAGATTAAACATTCTTTCTTCTTCTATACTTATTTTTGTAATGATAAACAATTATGGAGTTGTCAAGTTTTAGTTAGCTTGTGAGATTATTTATATTATTTTGTTTATGATATATATCTATATACACGTGTGTGCACATACACACACCAAGAAAAACTCTTGATGCTTGTTGAATAAATCATAAACTCTTATTTTTGTTCATGTGAGTATTTTTGCACCAATTGTATTAAAAATAGTACGATACAAGCCTCACGTTTTCTAATATTACTTAGAAATCTTCTCAAAAAAATCTCCTACTCTTAAGTTGACTTTTGAATAAGTTTATAATAAAATAAAATAATTTTTTGTTTAAATACAAATATTCATGTAAAAAGTATTGCTTATAAGGAGTTGTGTTAAAAATAAATATTTTAGTTCATTTTTAAAAGAGATTAATTTTATAATAATTGATTGTTCCTCTTAAATAAGAAAATGACAATATGGTCAAAATTCATTTATTGCAAAATAATTCTACACATGTATAAATTATCAAAGCATTCTAGACCCTTGAGCCGCCGTTTGTTTTGCGCAATTCACGTGATTCCGACACTAGGTAATACGTGGCTTTCTACTCGCCTATCCCTGCACCTGCCCAATATTCATAATCTGGTTCAAAGTTCTTCGAAGAAGCGCTCAGAGCACCATAAAAGTGTTTCTTATCCTCATCTCATCTCTGAATATTGTAAACATTTCATGATCAATGCAGATCTCAAGGTTTTCGGGGTCAAAATTAAAAAACAACTAAAAAAGAAGCAAATATATGGCATCACACGAAAGTTTAACACGTATTCTCCATCATCTTTTCAAGCAACCAAACGGAGTAGCAATTCACACAAATGCATCCCTAATGCAGGACAAAGATTCCACTCCTTTCGATATGTCAGCCATTAGAACACGTAGTAGATCATCAAGATCTTTTTTGTCTTCGGAGAGCGTGGGAGACTCCAATGGAGAAAGCCACAATCAGAGTCTTCACCAAAAGCAAGAGCATGACTCAAGTGCCAGCTCAAGGAAGAAACAGGTAAAAAGTAACAATCGTTGCTTAAACAATTCAAAGTTAGAATGATTCACGTAGAAAAGACAATAATTCCACTAAAATTATTGAAAGGGGTCGTCGTACAAAAACATTTTTTAAGAAGCAATGATTCTCATAGATTATGAAAAAAATCAATGCCACACGGAGAAGAAGACGCATGTCTATCATGCTCCAAAGGTACAAAAAAGCAAAGTAGCAAAAGTCAGCATCCTTGAAATCATTGCCAACAGAAGTGCCAGCTCATGCAAGATGAAAATCCGACAAGAGAAACGTTAATCGAATCAAATAGATAAAAACGGAATAAATAGGTATTTTTTTCTTAAATTTGTAGTTTAAAATCTTCTTTTTCTACGAATATGTAATTTTAATCGATTAAAATTAAGAGACTATTAAATTTTTGTTATATAATATTCCTATGATGGGGATATGAGTGGAGCCATTTACATTCTTTCATTTATCATATATATATTGAGCAAGAAAAACTCTTTTGCTTGTCAAATAAATCATATACTATCATTTGTATTCATACGAGTCTTTTTGCACCAATTGTATTAAGAATAGTGATACTTGAGTTTCACATTATCTAATATTTCTTAGAGATCCTTTTTATAATTACAAAAACATTTTTTACTCTTAAATTTACTTTTAAATAAATATATAATGAAACGCAATAATTCTTTGTTTATATATAAATATTCATGTAAGAAGTATTGCTAATAAGGAAGTGTGTTAAAATTAGATTTCTTAGCCAAGTCTTAAATTATATTAACTACATAAAAGTGATTTTTCGTCTTAAATAGGCAAATGGAAAAATTCTACACATGTATAGATTATCAAAGCAATAACATGTTACGTGGAGCAAGGAGCAAAAGTTTCCACATATGCAGGGGACGGATCAAAGGAGCAAAAAGCAGTGTCGATATCAAAGACCATGTTGAAACACGTAGCATTCTAGACCCTTATTCATAATTCGGTTCAAAGTTTTTGGTATTAGATAACAAAGTTCTACATCAAAGAAAAAGATACCTAGGTCTCTCGGCCTTGTTGAGAAGACCTACTGCATCAAGTCTTCGTTTAGAATTATCCATGTACTTGTCACTCCAATAATGGTGTTGCATGTGATCACCTGGGAAAGAGGACAACGTTTCATCATACTGGGAATCTTTGTTAATCTACAATTGGCCGAGTGAAAAGGACACACTGAGCGATGTGCGTTATTGAATCGAAAAGCTGAAAGGAGATCTACAATATCGCTTTAGCACCAGCTAAGGCTATTGAATTTTGGGAGCATCAGAGAAGCCTTAGCCTATGAAATGTCCGAATTAGCACTTGGATTGTTGAGGAGTTATTAACGTTTTGAGGGTTAAGTCTTTGCATAGCACATGATCTGATATGCCGTTTTATAACCAGCTTATGTAACACTCAAATTAAAAGTCTTGTTCGGACTGTTCTGTTTTGAAAAAAACGTCGAAGGAAGAAGCAAGGTTAAACAATATATGACTCATTTTTAAGAACTAATAATGTGTTATATTCTTTCAAGTGGAATATTATCTTCAAATACGTATTTAGAAAACTGTCTTCAGTTTAATATATTGGTTCACTTTTCCGAAAGTTACCGTTGATGCAAAGAAGCACGACAATTCTTAAATTATTTCCTATTCTCTATTATCTCGATTTTGGACCTTGCTTCACTTCCAATTGAATTCTACAAGTTTTTTTAAGACTCACAAAAAGCTTTTAGATATCATCTTTCTTCGAGAATCAATCTCAAAATGTTGATGCATTGAGAGAATTTTTTTCTTTTAAAAAAAAAAAATCTATACACTCTGAACAAAGTATCAATAGACGTTTTTGTGTGCTTTGGTACCAAAGTGAATGACGAATAGTGAGAAGAAGAATGAATTTCCTACATTCAGCCTAGTTTACAATGAATTGACCCGGTTTTGGTCTCGTACATAAAGTCCACGAAACCAGAATGGGCTTATGAGGGATCTTATGTGAACAAAAGTTTGGAACAAGCAAAAGATTGAACTTTCTTTCTTCTTATATACTTATTTTTCTAATGATAAACAATTATGGAGTTGTCAAGTTTTAGTTAGCTTGTGAGATTATTTATACTATTTTGTTTATCATATATACATATATATATGCACACACTAAGAAAAACTCTTGATGCTTGTTGAATAAATCATAAATTCTTAATTTTGTTCATGTGAGTATTTTTGCACCAATTGTATTAAGAATAGTATTTTCTAATATTACTTAGAAATCTTCTCAAAAAATCTCCTACTCTTAAGTTGACTTTTGAATAAGTTTATAATAAAATAAAATAATTTTTTATTTAAATATAAATATTTATGTAAAAAGTATGGCTAATAAGGAGTTGTGTTAAAAATTGATATTTTAGTTCAGTTTTTAAAGAGATTAATTTTATAATAATTGATTGTTCCTCTTAAATAAGCAAATGACAAAATGATCAAAATTCATTTATTACAAAAAAATTCTACACATGTATAAATTATCAAAGCATTCTATACCCTTGAGCCGCCGTTTGTTTTGCGCAATTCACGTGATTCCGACACTAGGTAATACGTGGCTTTCTACTCGCCTATCCCTGCACCTGCCCAATATTCATAATCTGGTTCAAAGTTCTTGGAAGAAGCGCTCAGAGCACCATAAAAGTGTTTCTTATCCTCATCTCATCTATGAATATTGTAAACATTTCACGATCAATGCAGATCTAAAAGTTCCAAATCATGACAACATACAGTCAAAATTGAAAAACAACTAAAGAAGAAGCAAATGTATGGCATCGCACGAAAGTTTAACACGTATTCTCCATCATCTTTTCAAGCATCCAAATGGAGTAGCAAAATTCACACAAATGCATCCCTAATAGAGGACAAAGATTCCACTCCTTTCGATATGTCAGCCATTTCAACACGTAGTAGATCATCAAGATCCTTTTTGTCTTCGGAGAGCGTGGGAGATTCCAATGGAGAAAGCCAAAATCAGAGTCTTCACCAAAAGCAAGAGCATGACTGAAGTGCCAGCTCAAGGAAGAAACAGGTAAAAAGTAACTATCATTGCTTAAACAACTCAAAGTTAGAATGATTCCCCTAGAAAAGACAATAATTCCACTAAAATTATTGAAAAGGGTCATCGTACAAAACATTTTTTAAGAAGCAATGATTCTCATAGATTATGACAACTTAGCTTTTAGTGATACAGTTCCAGAAGTTTTTTTTGCGTTAAAGAAGCCTTAGCTTCTGAACTGTTTGAGTCAGTGGATGGGTTTTTGAGGAGTTATTATTGTTTGGGTTATTAAGTCTTTGCTAGCGCATGATCTTGTTTTGGGAATTTATTAGTCTGATCTGATATGCCGTTTTATAAACAGCTTAAATAACATTCAAATTGAAAGTCTTTTTAAGGCTGTTCTGTTTTGAAAAAAGAGTTGAAGGAAGAAGCAAGGTTAAACAATATATGATCATTTTTAAGAATTAATAATGTATTATCCTCTTTCAAGTGGAATATTATCTTCAAAACGTATACAGGAAACTGCCATCATTTATAAAAAAATTTAAAATGCAAATGCATTTTAATAGAGTATCGGACAATTTTTTGTTTAGTTTTTATTCATGTATACACCTAATTAAGTGTCCTATACATGATATAAAGTCAATTATAAATCAAATTATTTATTTTCTATTCCATTTTATTCCAGTTCATAAAACGGAATAAAAAAGTTTTTTAAGAAAGCTTTTATTTCAAATTTGAAATGATGCTCCATATAGTTTAACTATACAACAGCCACAAATGCATTTTTGAGAACAAAGTAATGACCAACGGATTGTGATATCTTAGCCTTAACTTTCAACAATAAAAATTAACTTTGGACTCTATTTCAGTTTAATAAATTCGTTCACTTTTCCAAAAATTATGGTAGATACGAAGAAAAAGGACGACAAATAGTACTACAACCTAGCGCAAAAAAATATTCAAGAGGGAAGCTGTTTATTGGGTCTTAATTGGAGCAGATTTTGGTGGGGCGTATGTATCATTTATATAATAAAGGTTAAATTAAAGCACAATTTTTTTAATGATGGACGTATGGATCACTTAATCATATAATAAAGCTTAAATCAAAGCACTACCTTTTTAATGGTGGTGGATATTGATTATTTAGTTATCTAATAAAACTTCAATGGAAGTGTTACTTTTTAAAAGTTTAAATAAGACAAAACACGATGATTCTTTACATAATTGTGTTTCTAACTCTTTCACAATGTTTGTTCTAGGTCACTCGGCCCTGTTGCGAAGACCTACTGCACTAAGTCTTCGTTTAGAATTATCCATGTATTTGTCCCTCCAATAATGCTGTTGCATGTGATCAGGTGGGAAAGAGGCCAACGTTTCACCATTCTGGGAATCTTTGTTAATCTACAGTTGGCCGAGTGGAAAGGGCATTGTGAGCGATTGAAAAGCTGAAAGGTAGGCTTGGACTTCGTTGATTACTCCCCGCATGCTCCGATAAAAGCTCTCGTCCGTTAAGTTAATTTCAACGAGTCAGCCCCTCCGAATTGAAAATTAGAGTTTGGTGAGTTTATCAAACATGATAAACTTTTTGTTTTAAGCTTGAAGAGTTTAATTTAGTGAATAAACTGACAAAACAAAGAACACTTATGAGATTTGTAAATAAAGGGGGACAAAACCAGAATAATAACTGAAAAGCTATTGAATAAAGAAACGATCAAACTAAATCGTAAAAGGTTAAAAAAGAATATAAGAGTTGTGACTGAAAGGACTGCAAGATTGTTGGAAACATTAAAAAAAAAAAAAAACATAACTAAAACTAAACACTCATAATACAGACAGAAAAAACAGAAGCATCAAAAAAAATTATTTAAGCACTTTAATCGCAGGGTAATCGGCCCTGCTGCAACTCTATATGAAGCAGAACATAGCTTTGATTGAATTGGATTGAATGTTTTCCATACCGAAAATGACTTACACGGCAACTAACCAACAACTTGCCGCTCAACGTACAAGAAAAATTAAGTTGGACAAGACACATAACAATTGTAGATGAGATGAAACGTGCCGAAAAATAAGGCAATTGAAGCGAACCTACAGGTCCGTGGGACCCCCTCTTTATCCTCTTCTCTTCCGACTCCATAATGCGTCTTTATACATTTGTAAAGCCGTATGTGCCCCTGGATGATCAGAACGTCCATTCACCTTCAACCGTGCATGTACCGACGGATTTATACCATCTCCTCGTCATTACAGTTTGCTACTAATAAATGGCCAACGCAGGAATTTTCATCAGCACACTGAACTGGACACGAGCCAGCTTCCTAGAACATTTGCTTGTGTGTCTGAAATCCTTTTTGAAGATTCAGCATGCAAGAGCTGATAATTCTAACACTCCGTGTGTGTCGCCTTTTTTTTTTATTTTTTTTTTCTCTTTGTGATGATGGTTTTATATGGTGTTATATGTTTCTGGATCTCGTAACTAATAAGAGCCAACATGCAAAAGCCGATACCTCTAAAACTGGCATAAAGAAGTTTTATATGTATTGAAGGATTCTTCAGTTGAATGCTTTGAGCGTACGTGCCTTTTGCCGTAGCATTTCTAGGTTTTGATGGTAGTGCGGTCTGGGACCTGTTAAGTTGTCAGTCGCAATTATACAACAAAGGGGCACGACACTAATGCGTGACTGGCAGATTGGTACAACATCTCGGACGCGACTTGCGAAGGTGTGAAAGGAGGACCTCTCGGTCTACTTTTAAGTCATATCCCCATTATCGATGTTTCCAACAACATCTCGTACAAAACTGAAAAGGCAAAAAAAAAAGGCTAACCCAGGTAGCGATCTGTCCGCCATTACGAGAAACACTGGTGCGGAGCAGCGAAAGTGCGACAATTATATTGTGGAGGCCAGCTTGACGTGTATAAAACATAAGCCCTTTACTCTTCACGAAATAAATCAGATCTACAATATGGCTTTATAACCAGCTAAGGCTAGTGAATTTTGGGAGCATTAAAGAAGCTTTAGCCTATGAAATGTCCGAATTAGCACTTGGACTATAAGGAAATTCTCCATTCTAATTTTCAAACATTGATTGAGCAAACAGTTTCGTCTCAACTCTTATACTCTCGGTAATTAAATGTATTTCTAACAAAGAAAGATCATAAATACTCAAAAAAGGTAGGTTTGTAGAGTCTTCTGGAGCACTTTAGTGAGCTTCAATATCATAATTGTTTCATGCCCTTAGTAATTTCACTTTTTATCATTATTTTTGATCGGTTAACGATGACCATACATGACTCCTATAGCGTTGAGTTGAAGAGAAGAATGCAAATTTTGACATATCTCAATGAGAGTTTCTGTAGATAGATGTGGAGGTGGCAAACCGAATTGATGATTTTGAAAATGAAAATAATATCAATATGTGCTTTATCTTTCTCAATATTAAAATATTGTGACAATATGTTATTACTTAAATCCAGTTTGAAATTTTCTTTCTAATGAAAAAGAGATTTTTCTACTTTTTAATCAATTTTTGGATAAAAGTAAATTGTTTAATATGGGTCCTTACCATATTGGTATTGCTGTTTAGCAGAACTTGTGTCGCGACAATTTTCATGACGCCGGTTAGTTGGTTGTACGTCTACAACTGTCCAAGCTGGACAAACTTCGAATATGTGAACCACAGAACTAAAAATAAAAAGGAGCTGTGTGGGTCACCGTTATCCCATGCTGTCATAGATGTGTGGCTGGATAGGCATGATAGCATGGCTATATAAAGCACCCAAATCTGTTAATCCTCCAAAGCATGACAACAGTGATAACAAAACAAAGAAATAGAAGAAAGGGAAACGGGAGTAGTGAACACGCAGGAAGATAGGTTTCTTGTCCAAGAGGCCCTAAAGCTTTATTTATAACGGCTAGAATTCGGAGAGTAACTGGTATCATGCACTTATGATTATTACTATCACTCTTATACTTCTATTTTTTGGGTATGAATGTTGTTTTATTGGTAACACTGACCAAACAGCACACGTTTTGCTAGTTTTTTTTTTTTTTTTGGGTTTTCGCCAGTATGTTAATCATATGGAATTTCAAGCACCTATAATCAATTTTTTGTTGGCATCCGGGCTTTTGCGGATTTGTCCTTCTGTATCTATTCTTTTGTCATACAGTTAACATTACGCATGTATTATGCATAATGGCTTGCATTTCTGAATTGATAGTAAGTGTTGTCAAGCCCATCAACATGTAATTGTTGTCACTATGATTGTAGCAATTTTCTTTTTCCCATTATTTTCATTCCTTTACTTCTACTTTTGAGTCGTAATTTTCTTATTAGTATTTTGTTTTAATAGTTAACACTAACAAAATGACATATTTCAAGACATAATATATTAATTTCTGTACACATAATATGATTTTGATTATTGAAAACACTTCTCTCACTTAGTTAAATTATCAAGTAATGTTCTGGCTGAAAATATTTACTATTCAAGGACAATAAGTTACAAATGATTGCTATCCATAAATAAATATTTCAAAACAGAGATTTTTTCCGTGCTATAATTCTTCATCTATCAGGTTAGTAAAGTATTTAAGTTTGCAATTATTATTAATTTATTTTTTCAATAACAGCAAATAATAGAAAAAAATGGAAGGGGAGTGTATTAGCATACCAATAGATGAACAAATAGGACAAGGAGAAGAGACATTTCTACGAACGACTGATCCTCAAACACCTTCTGCGGAAGAAGCTAATGCCAGGGATGCTGACTGGAATGCGTCCACAATATTACGAGGTCCAAACTCTAACATTCCTCAAGAACGTAGCTTGTATACAAAAGATTCAAACTCTGACATACCTCGACATACATAATGGGTTTGATGCAGGGGAATCGAGTTCAAGCGAAGGTGAAGAAAGTAATCTAGTTAACGCAGACAGAGGTGTGTCGCTGGGGGAGATTCACTTTGACATACATGAAGTTTTTCGTTTAGCTGCAAGGACATGGCAGCCACTGGAGCTAAACACTACGGAAACTAATGAGAGTAGGTTCTCAAACAAGTAATTTCATGTCTTCGGAATCATGTACCGTCAAAAGATTTCTCTAATACACTTTATGTTTTAAAACATTTCAGTGGAAGAAAAATCTTCACGTCATGCGCTTTATAGTGCTGCCCAAAGAGGTGACTGGCGACGGGCTATGCCGGTAATTGAAAAGTATCCAAACACCATTCGAGCTTCCTTAACGCTAGGCAAGGAGACAGCTCTTCACATTGCAGTTGTAGAAAAACATACTATTTTTGTAGAAGAGTGTTAGGAACAGATTCAGATTCAACAAATAAACTGAAGAGTTAAGGATATCGGAACCAACCGGTGATTTCAGGGACTCCCGCCGTGCTCGACGATGCCTTCTCTTCCCAATGGTAGCGACTCAGGAACAATCTACAGGCGTTTACAGTACACCGGAACCGGGACTCCAACTAGAGACGTCTTCTCACCCAAGCTGCCCCCCTTCGTGCCTCCTTTTCCTTTTTGTTAATTCCCTCTCTTTCCCTCATCCGGGTCACTCTCTTGGAGCCCTACCCGCTCCATATTAATTCAATAACCCACCCATAATCAAAATAAGACAGCCCACACCAAAAACCATTATTTAGCCTAATGCCTAACGTATTTACAAAATAGCCCGTAACAACTCCTCCTCCCTTACAAAAGAACCTTGTCCTCAAGGTTCAAATCAGGGTACCTTAACTGTAACTCCTCAGTAGGGCGCCATGTTGCTTCTGTGGCTGGAAGACCCTTCCAATGCACTAACAGCTCTTCTTGACCCTTTCGGGTTCTCTTGTCCAGAATTGCTTGCGGTCTTGCTACTACTAGTTCTTCCCTCCCTACAACTTGAGGAAGTTCTGTGAGGGGTTCCAAATTCCGTCCCAACACCTTTTAAGCTTGCTGACATGAAACACGGGGTGTATTCGGGAGTCTGCCGGTAGCTTAAGACGATAAGCCACCTTACCCACTCGTTATTCAATCTTAAATGGACCATAGTACCTGGGTAATAATTTATTGTACCGAGGCAATCCAAGGGAAAGTTGTCGATATGGCTGAAACCTAAGAAAAACATGATCTCCTACAGCATACTCCACCTCTAAATGTCTCCTGTCATAGACCTTCTTCATCCTTTCCTTAGTTTCTGCCATCTTCTCTCTTAACTCTTTTAACACCTGCTCTCACTCTACAAGTTCCCTTTCTATAGCATCCACATTAGAGCTACTAGGAATATAATCAAGAAGGTTAGGGGGAGGCTTACCATAGACCACCTCATAAGGTGTTTTGCCATGAGAAAAATGCTTGCTTGTGTTGTAGCACCATTCAGCCCAAGATACCCATTTAACCCATTGTTTAGGATGATCACCAATGAAGCACCTTAAATACATTTCCAAGGACTTATTTACCGCTTCTGTTTGCCCATCTGCCTGGGGGTGATAAGCTGTGGTATAATTTAACTTGGTACCATGAATATTGAAAAGTTCCTGCCAAAAAACAATAGTGAAGACAGGATCCCTATCTAAAACTATTTGCTGTGGCATACCATACAATCGTATATATTGTGGAAGAAGGCTTTAGCTACAGTTGTTGCTGAATACGGGTGCTTAAGTGGAATGAAATCCACCATCTTCGAAAAACTGTCCACTACTACCATGAGACAATTCTTTCCTTTAGATTCAGGAAGCCCGTCTACAAAATCCATAGAAATTTCAGTCCAGGTTTCATGTGGTACAGGCAATGGCTGAAGAAATCCAGCAGGTAGAGAATTAGGTATTTTGTTCTTTTGGCATGTGACGCACTCTTGTACTACCTTCAATACTGTCTTCCTCATTTCCTTCCGGTGGAAGGCTGTACGAACTCTTTGTAGGGTCTTATGAACTCCCTCATGGGCAGTGGAATGGATCTTTTCTACAATGGGTTGCGCCAACTCAGAATCGGGCAGCAAGAAAATTCTACCCTTATAGAACACTAGACCATCTCGGTATTCCCAACTTTTCCCCATTTTTCCAACCCCAATTGCCTCCACTTTTTCTTGTAACATAGGACTTGTTCTTACCTCTTCTCTAATGGGATCCAACCAAAGAGGAACCGGAGTAGAAATAGATAACAAGTCAGCCTTCCTGCTGGAATCCGCACCCTCCTGAATATCAACTTTTCTAGAAAGTGCATCACCGACCCTATTATCTCTTCTTGGTTTATACTCTATCACAAAATCAAAACCCATAAGCTTCCATAACCATTTTTGTTGAGCTGGAGTGGATATCTTTTGCTCCCACAGATACTTCAAACTCTTTTGATCTGTTCTAACCACAAAACTTCGTCCCAGTAAGTATAACCTCCATTTGTTTACTGCAACTACCAATGCTAAGAGCTCTTTCTCGTAAGTGGACAGTAGGGCATTTCTTCCTTTTAATTCTTGACTCATGTAAGCTATGGGGTGTCCTTGTTGTGAAAGTACCGCTCCAATGCCATGACCTGAAGCATCACATTCTATTACAAACCTTTGATTAAAATCTGGGAGTGCCAACACCGGAGCCTTAGACAAGGCTTCTTTTAACCTCTGGAATGCCTCCTCCATCCTTGGATTCCACTGAAACCCCTTATCTTTTTTTAACAGCTCAGTCAGGGGTGCTGCCAAATGCCTATACCCGGCTATGAATCTCCTATAATACCCTGTTAACCCCAAGAACCCTCTCAAACTCTTTAAATTAGTTGGTTGTGGCCAGTTGATCATATCTTGAATCTTCTCCTTATCCACCGAGACCCCATTAGTACTAAGAACATGCCCCAAATACTTAACTTCATCCTGCCCAAAGGCACACTTAGTTCGTTTCAAGTACAACTTATGTTCTCTAAGTTTCTCAAACACTCTTCTCACATGCTCCACATGAGTACTCTAACTCGGGCTGTAAACTAATATATCATCAAAGAACACCAACACAAATTTCCTCAAAAATTCTTTAAAGGTTGCGTTCATCAATGCTTGGAAGGTTGAGGGTGCATTCGTTAGCCCAAATGGCATAACTAGAAACTCATAATGGCCTTGATGAGTTTGAAATGCCGTTTTATACACATCCTCAGGGTGCATCCTCACTTGATGGTACCCTGATCTTAAATCTAGTTTTATGAAGTATGAGGCTCCTCTTAATTCATCAATTAGCTCTTCCATTGTCGGAATGGGAAATCTATCCTTGATTGTCTGTTTGTTCAGGCCTCGGTAATCTACACATAATCTCCATGATCCATCTTGCTTCTTAACCAATATCACTGGTGATGAGTAGGGGCTTGTGCTAGGTCTAATTACTCCTGCCTCCAATAACTCTTTAACCATCCTCTCCAACTCATTCTTTTGATAATAGGGGTATCTATAAGGTTTGCTTGCTATAGGATTAGTTCCTGCTTGCACCGGAATCTTGTGATCACATTCCCTAGAAGGTGGAAGGCCAGTAGGGCTTTCAAATAAGTCATTATACTCCTGGATCAGTGCCCTCAAGGATAATTCTGCTCTACCATTTTCATCAGTCGTCACATCTGTTTTGCCTCTTTCTGACGCCCATAACTGCTGTTCTGAACCCTCATTTGTAACCTTGCGTATGTGTAGTAGTGCTCCTTCAAGTTTTTGTCTTAGCTCCTTACACATGTGCTGTCCTTCTACTAACTTATTCTCCCCTGCCTGTAGTCCTTGTAACTTAAGCTCCTTACCTCCCATCTTAAATGATATTTGCATCTCATCAAAATCTAAAGCAACTTTACCCAACGAACGCATCCATGGGGAACCAAGAACGGCCTCAGGGCCTTTCAAGTCTAATAAATAGAATTCAACACTCATTCTTAAACCTTGTACAATCATGGTGACTCCTTTACATAACCCTTCACTCTTCATTTTATCTCCGCTGGCCACCTCTACATTAACACTTTTGCTATGATATGGAATTATACCCCATTTTTATGCTAACTTGTTGCTTAAAAAATTATCCGTACTCCCTGAATCCACCAATAAACAAATTGTATTTCTTTTGTCACCTATTTTCCCCATAAACATTATCGTTCTAGGGGTCGTGGATCCGTATAATGCATTCAAAGTGATTCTTGGGGGTACATCAATAAGTTCCTCAACATCCTCGCAGTTTCCTCCTTGATCCTTATCTATTCCTTCCTCATCAGATTCTTCACCCACCATAACAAATAACTTCTTTTTACACTTATGTGTTGGGGTGTATTTTTCATCACATCTAAAACAAAGTCCTTTTTCTCTTCTTTCTTCTATTTCTTTTGGCATTAATCTTTTTCCTTTTTCGTAACTCTTCACATCTCGGCTAACCGCCTTGTCTTTGGTTTTATAATCTACTGGTTTAGTTGTTTTTCTTCATCCCCCTACTATCTCATCTTTCTCAAACAATTTTGCTAAACTTATGGCCTCATCCAAAGATGTAGGTTTCCTTGCCTTCACTTCACATCTTAATGACTCCTTCAACCCTCTAATGAAACACCCTTTCTGCTGTCTTTCAGTTAAATCTTCATCCATCACCAACATTTTAAAGAATTGGTCCTCATATTCTTCCACAATTCCTACTTGAAATACATCCAGCAAATCAATAAAGAAATCCTCATACTCTGTGGATCCATACTTAGCAAGCAGGGCCTTAACTAACAGTGGCCAAGTTAACAACTCCCCTTTAAGCTTCCTACGGTAAACCTCAAACCAGTACCTTACAGTTCCTTCAAAATGCCAGGCTGCTATAGGGACTTTGTCTTCCTCTGGGGTTCGATTGTAATAGAAAAAACTATTGGCTTGGCAAACCCACGCCGTGGGATCTTCGCCCTCACCAAACCGAGGGAAATCAAACTTCACCCCACCCCCTCTTTGCAGACCACCCGAGAAACCCCCCTTTACATGGAATTCAGAATGACGATCAAGGTCTTCTTGCTTTTTGTTGTTTTTTTCTTTGTCCCCATCACGATCCTTGGAATCTTTGTGAGACTCCTTGCGAGAATCCCGTGATCCTTTCAAGGAATCAAAAGGATCGGGGTCCGGTTCAACTTTCTCCTTTTTAATCGATTCAGGACCTTTTTCCATGTGAGATTTCAAATCGACGAACATACCCATCAATCGATCAAACTTCCTATCTAAATCCACAACACGGTCATACTTTTTGTCCAGATCTGCAATTTTGTTTGCAAAATCGGACAGAACGGAAGCAGAAGAGGGATCGGCCATCTCCGATACCAATTTGTTAGGAACAGATTTAGATTCAATATGAACAGATTCAGATTCAACAAATAAAACTAAAGAGTTAAGGATATCGGAACCAATCGGCGATTTCAGGGACTCCCGCCGTGCTCAACGATGCCTTCTCTTCCCAATGGTAGAGACTCAGGAACAATCTACAGGCGTTTACGGTACACTAGAACCGGGACTCCAACCAGAGACGTCTTCTCACCCAAGCTGCCCCCTCTCGTGCCTCCTTTTCCTTTTTGTTAATTCCCTCTCTTTCCCTCATCCAGGTCACTCTCTTGGAGCCCTACCCGCTCCATATTAATTCAATAACCCACCCATAATCAAAATAAGATAGCCCACACCAAAAACCATTATTTAGCCCAATGCCTAACGTATTTACAAAATAGCCCGTAACCAAGTTGTTATGTGCAAACCATTAAGCCAAAAGGCAGAACTGCCCATTGGCGTGGCACCCGTAATGTCCTTAAGCATCATCCCCCACTAGGCCCCCATAAGCCCAGTGTGCCACGGGCCCCCATAAGCCCGTAACAACTCCACCACGCTCTGCGACCCGGCCCCCGACGGCCCTACGGAGCCGCAGCCCACTCTGGACAGCCCACTCTGGTCACCCCACCAGGTCGCCCCTTCCGGGAATCGAACGCGGGACGTGGGTGTGGCTCTGATACCAAGTTGTTACGTGCAAACCACTAAGCAAAAAGGCAGAACTGCCCATTGGCGTGGTGCCTGTAATGTCCTTAAGCATCATCCCCCACTAGGCCCCCATAAGCCTGTAACAAAGAGCTGTTGAAACATATGACTTCTGCAGATTTAGAATTGCAAAATGACAAGGGAGAAACAGCCTTTTGCTATGCTGCTAAGTCAGGAGCTGAGTCTTGTGCCAAGAGCATGCTAAAAATTAACAGTGCATTACCATGGCTCCGTAGATACGATGACCTTCTACCAATCCACATGGCAATTATGTGGGGTCAAAACACATTGGTGTCGTATCTTTTGAACGTGACTCATTTCAAAGATTTGACTCCTAGGGAGCGCATTAACCTTTTGACTCTCACAATTGAGAATGAATTGTACGGTGAGTCCTAAGTCTTATTAAGTGTGGGTTTAAGGCAATTCGTGAATGGTTCTGTTACAAGCCTTCGACACTTAATAGAAATCCCAATTGGAAATAAAAAACATAATGTGACATCTTTGACAGGGAGTTAGGGATAAATAGACAACTTGGATAAAACCAATATTTCTGATATTGTAATGTTATTCAATTTGTAAGGATTTTCTACCAATAAAACTAATTATTTGCAATAAAACAGAGCTAGGATACTGCTTTTTGATAAACGATAGAACATTAGCAACTGCAGAGGATGTGCTTGGCCAAACAGCATTGGAACTTTTGGCCAAAAAACCTCCAACAATTGGCAATACAAGTGATCTATCACTTTGGAAAAGATGCTCAAATTTCCGTAAGTGTTTCTTTAACCGAAATTTTCTTATATTTGTGTATGTAAATGTCCTTCAAATACTTATTTTATATTTTTATTGAGAATCGATGACAAGATTCCTGAAATCATTTGGAAATGAGAAAATAATTTTATTAGATCTCATAAAATATTTAGGTGATATTGATGAATAAAGTAGAACAGTAATTTATAATAAGATAAATTATTTTTTTGCCATTTGAGATGTCTCATTCAGTTGTTAAACTTGTAACAATATTTTTTTTTTAACCTTTTGGCATAGACATGCAAGAGACTTATTGATAGCCCCTATTTTTATTGTTTATTGCAAGGTAGCACTTATTTTTTGCTTAATTGATTGTTTATTGCTTTATTATTGTTATTCTCTCTTTTTTGGGGGGTAAGAAGGCAAGTTTGCATTAATGAAAATTAGTATAAACACATAGGGATGTTATTCTCTTGTTTATATGAGAATAGGCCAATCATTTAAACTAGTAGACTGTATAAACGAAGGTCAAAACTAAAGTTTTCAATTCATTAATGTCATCGTGTATTGTAATATGACTAATAAATTGGAGCACTGGTATCAATTGATTCTATTAACTGATGCATACAAAAAGCATATATATTTACCAAGTAATTTCTGAAGATATTTATTTTCCTTTTATTTTAGGTTTCAAAGGGCTTTCCGAAGCTCATAGAGAAGGAGAAGCAGAGGAATTAATTTGCTTACTTTGGACATACATTCGACAATTGCCAGAGGAAGACTTTGCACGCTTTGTTAAGGAACGGGCTCCATACAATACATGCTGCCCCAGGAATGGGCAATGTCGAATTTTTAAAAGTTATTACAAGTGCTTCTCCGGATCTTATACGGCAAAGTGACGAAGATGGCAATAATTTAATTCACGTTGCTATTTTATATCGGCAAAAGGATGTCTTCAGTTTACTATTGGAGAGAGCTCCCCTGGTGGAGTTTGCAAGCGCCGTCAACGACGATGGAAACAATGTTCTGCATGTTGCGGGAACTTTGGCTCGTCCCGATAGACTAAATATGCTATCAGGAGAAGCCCTTCAAATGCGAGAAGAGCTGCTGTGGTTCAAGGTATTTGTCAATATTATTCAAAGTCTTTAACTTTGATTGCATGTATAATGCTGACATTTTAACCGTTTAATTATACCCTGGTTATTGCAGGAGATTGAAAAGATTGTTCAACCTTCATTAGCAAGAAAGAGGAATAATGCTGGCAAAATGCCTCAAGAAGTATTTACAGAAGAACATGAAAAATTAAGGGAAGCAGGAAAGGAATGGATGAAAAATACAGCAAATAATTGTATGGTTGTTGCAACATTGATTGCCACCATTGTGTTTGCTGCAGCCTTCACTATACCTGGTGGGAGCAATCAAGAAAATGGTGTTCCAATCTTTTTGGGGAGTAATTGGTTTTTAGTATTCTTCTTATCGGATGTAATTTCACTGTTATGCTCTTCGTCTTCAATCTTAATTTTCTTATCAATTCTTACACCATCTTACACGGATAAAGATTTTCTCAAACGGTTACCTAGAAAGATGCTTTTTGGACTCACTATACTCTTCTTCTCCATAGTAAGCATGATACTCGCCTTCATTACAATGTGCTTTTTGGTGTATCAAAGCAAAACAATATGGATTCCGATTGCTATAATTATCTTAGCTGGTGTCCTAATCATTTTGTTTGTTTGCCTACAATGGGAATTTTGGCATGTTCTAGGCTACGCAGCATATGGATCTAAGAATCCTCTAGGACTACGGAAACATTGGCCTTCTAGAACACGTAACATGTAGATGGGAACACCAACCAAGGATCTATAGGAAGCGAAGACCAAGGACTTGAGCAAATATAGACCTTTATTAATGGAAAGGTCCCAACTTCAATATTGCCAAGATTGACATATGAGTCTCTTAATTGTATCTGTATTTTCTTATTGTACTTGTATTGTTCATATTCTGGTATAGTCTACTACCATGTATGGTACACTAGGTTTAGTCTTGTATATATAAGGTTAGTGATGCATAACTTGTCAATACAGTTGAATTAAAATAATTGAAATCACTCATCTCGTTGGCTTCTTTCATTTTGTGACATGATATCCAAGCAGGTTTTCCTCATCAAAAGAAAATTTTCTTTTTACACGTCAAGAAACGAGTTTGAGGTCTGAATTCAAAGCCTTACAATGGGATGGATTTTACCCACAAGACTCTGCTTCCTTAACCGACAAGTGGCTGCACAACATTCTTGGTGGTTGGGCATTCATCAGGTGGGGGGCTTTCTTAGCAACCAAGCTTTCTTTAGGTGTTGCTTGCACGTCCAATTTTTGGTAGACAGGAAAAGGACCAAATCGCGTCAGGCAAGTCCATGGCGAATATCTAGGCTTTCTTTAGGCATTGCTTGTAGGTCCATTTTTTGGTAGACAAGGAAAGGACCCAATTGGGCCAGGAAAGTCCATGGCAAACGGATTGCTGCTTGGGTTGATTGGCGATGACATCATAATTTCCAGGCCAACTGATTGGCGATGACATCAAAGTGTAGTTGCTGCTAGGGTTGAGGAAGCAGCCGAATCTTTTGAGTCAAAGTCTGACACACTTCAAGAAACTAGCTTACATGCAAGGACATCACGACCAGACTCAGTACGGATAAATATGCAGCAACTGCACTTTAGTGTAACTGATGAGAGTAAGTACCTAATAAGTTTCTTGATGTCTTCTGGAAATGTATATGGTCTTAAGATTCCCTAATACCTTTGGTGCATTAAAAACTTTCAGGGTGAAAAAGACCTCTAGACCTCGGCATTTGTGTTTCCCTTCATCCAGCCGCCAGAACAGGTAACTGGAAACATGCAAGTCTATACTTCACGAAAATCCAGGAGCCGTTGTAGGGCCCATTACAGAAATAAAAAAGACACTTCTCCGCATTGCAATCACAGCAAAGCACACAACCTTTGCACTAGGAGTCATAAAATTGGGACTGGGGAAAGCTTGGAATCGACGAATCACATTGGGAATACAACCCTTTCCACTCCTGCTTTATCGGGAAATGTGAAAGTTGCAGCGGAATGGTGAAGAAGAACGACAAATTGCCATTGCTTCATGGTAAAAACCATCGTCTACCAATCCACCAGGCAATTTTGTGGGGACATAGAGACATGGTAACGAATCTATTATCTGTAACTCCGCCAGAAACGTAGGGAACTCTTGACGTGAAAAGCTCTTTCACCTCACAATTAAGGGAGAAATGTATGGTGTGTCCTATATCTCGTTAACTATGAGTTTGAGAGTATTAATTTCAAATACCATTACTGTTTTTTTATGTATTTACAGAAACTTTTATGTATTAAGTCAACACGTGATTGAAATGAACAGATATAGCATTGGAAATTCTGGGAAAGGATCCACAGCTAGGAACTTTCACTTTTGATGGGAAAATAGCATTGTACCATCTGGCAAGTAGAGCTTCTGCGATTGGCAGCACAAATATGATGCGGAAAAGATTCTTGAAGTCCTGTTAGTTTTCCTCCAACCCAAACTTTCTTTACTTGCGTGTATGGAAAGCTTTGCTAAGTGCAAATTTTCGTTGTATTAATTAAACAAAATAACCAGTTTACTTGAACTACTTAGCAATAAGAAACAATCTTACTACGAGTCATCATATATTTAAATGACATTCACTTCATAAAAGTAGTACCGTAACTTCTAATGAAATAAATGATTTTGTGTTCGATATGTTACCTCTATTGTATATTGACATGCTATTAAATTTATAACAATCTCCTTACATAGATATACCAGAATCTTACAAGCAGCATTTTTTTTTTCTTTGTTTCGATGTCTCATTCCTTTTTTGCCTAATTGTAGTAATTATTATTTTTATTTAAAAATTGGTGAATTATCAAATTAGTAGAATTTCTACCCCAAATTTTAATTTTGGTACGTCATTTAGTATCAAATCAAATTCAATTAATAGTTTTAAGTTAAAGTCTTTATTGAGATTGATTTCAAATAAATCAATATTTGAATCTCAAGAAATAATCTATTGTCAAAAAGCAACATGTTTTGCCAATATAATAATTAGTTTACTGATTTTTTTCCCACTAGACCAAAAGTTTATGTCATCTTAGGATACCATAAGTTGACGGAATCATTTCTCTTTGGTATGTGTTATTTGCAAGTGTAATGAAAGTCATCACTATAAAATAAGAGAAGTGAAGCATTTGATATATACTAGGAAAAATCAGAGATTAAAAGTACATACTAGGATAATAGTAACTTAATGCATTTCATTATCTTGTTCCCTTTATCTAAGTCTCAACATTAGTCCTCAGTATGAGTTGATCCAGCAAAATAATGTCTATAGACATCGAACTCTTTTAGTGAATGATATCTTTTGATGTTATTTTTGCTATCCTAGGGTTCAAAGGGATTTATAACAAAGCACTTAAGGAGACATCAGCACATCAATTAGTTAAAGACCTTTGGGCAGAGATTCTGAAGTTGCCAGAAGACAAGTTCTTAAAGTTTGTTGATCAACATTTTTATATAATTTCTCATGCTGCGGAAACGGGGAATGTTGAATTTTTAACTATCCTAATACGTTTTTATCCAAGTCTCATGTGGAAAAGAAACGATGAAGAGCATAATTTATTTCAGATATTGATTTTAAATCGGCAAGAAAAAGTGTTTAATTTAATATATGAGATAGGTGCTATTAAGGATGTCATTGCACCTGCTTCTGATCCAAAGAAAAACAACATGCTATACCTTGTGGGAGGATTGGCTCCTGAAAATAGATTAAATATTGTATCAGGTGCAGCCCTTCAAATGCAACGAGAGTTGTTGTGGTTTAAGGTGAGTGTTAATGTTATACCCATTGCTTTTTTTTTCGTACCATACGTTATACTCATATTTTAGTCACATGATTTATACTTTGTTATTGTAGGAGATTGAAAAGATTGTGCCGCCTTCTTTCCATGAAGAGAGGAATATAGAACTTCAAAAACCGAGGGATTTGTTCTCGAAAACACATAAGGAGTTACAAGCAAGTGGTGAAAAATGGATGAAGGATACAACAAACTCTTGCATGCTCGTGGCAACTTTGATTACTACTGTAGTTTTTACAGCAGCATTCACTATACCAGGTGGCAGCAATGATACAGGAACTCCTATCTTTTTGAGAAATGACTGGTTTTTGGTATTCTTCATATCAAATGCAATTGCATTATTATCATCTTCAACTTCAATATTGATTTTCTTATCAATTCTTCAAGTCATTACCTGGAAGGCTCGTGTTGGGACTGACTACACTTTTTATCTCCATAGTAAGCATGGTGGCTGCCTTTAGTTCAACGTGCTTGTTGGTATATCAAGAAAAAATAACCCGGCTGCCGATTGTTATAATCGCTTCAGCTGGTGTCCCAATTATCATTTTTGTTTTCCTGCATTATATGCTTTGGATTGATATAATCCGCTCAACATATTGGTCCAGGTATCTTTTTCGACCGCGTAAACATAAGCTTTTCTAGAAAATAGAAGGCCCCAACCTCGACAAGTGGTCTATAGATAAGGAAGAAGCAGAAAGGTATTGAAAAAATAAGGACTTTGAGCCATTGTACTTTCTTTCTCTAGTCTTCAGTAGAAGTACTTATGTTTTTGTGAGAAATGTATCTCAATGTTGTGTTTTCTTTGTAGCCATAGATGTGTGATTGGATACGTATGATAGGATAGGTATATAAAGCACCAACCTGTTAATACTCAAAATCAAGGAAATGGTGATAAAAAAACAGGAAATAGAAGAAAGACAAACGGGAGCAGCGACCACGCGGGGAAATAGGTTTTACTGCCTCAGAGGCTCCAATTCTCAATTTGTAACCGCTAGAATTCTAATAGTAAATTTTGTCAAGCCCATCAATATGTATAATTATTGCTGTCATCATGATTGTAGCGATTTTCTTATTGAAAACGCCTCTTTGATTTAGTTAAAGTATCAAGTAATGTTTAAGTTGAAAATATTCAAGGACAAAGAATTACAAATGATTGTTATCCATAAATAAATATTTTTAAAATAGGGTTTTTTTTTTGTACTATCATTCTTCATCTATCAAGGTAATTAAGTATTTAAGTTTGCAATTATCTAGTAATTTATTTTTTCAACAATAGCAGCTAAATGGAAGGGGGTGTATTAGCATACCAATAGAAGAAGAAAAAAGGCTAGGTGAAAGGACATTTCCACAAACAACTGATTCTCAAATGCCTTCTCCAAGGGAAGCTTACGTCGGAGACGCTGACCGGGACGTGCTTACATTATTGGGAGGACCAATCTCTAATATACCTCAAGAAACTAGAGAGGAGATAGAAGATGACACAAGTAATGTAGTTTATGCAGAAGAAGGTGTATCATGGGAGGAGATTCAGATATATATAAAATTGAACTTTCATAAAATACTGGTCATTTTATAATGGCATATTTTTGACAACGAGTTATGCATAGACAACTTAAAATAAAACTAAAAATTTTTATATTGCAATATTATTCATTTTATAAAGACATTTCATCCAAAAAAAACTAATGTAAGGCTTCAATGAATAGATTTGGCACTCCAAACTTTGTATTGCGATCCAAAATTCATCACTCCCAAGGATATGTTTGGCCGAACAGCAATGGAGGTTCTAGCCGAAGACCCTTTGAAATTACCGGTGACTTGTCATTTTGGAAAAGAGCTTAAACTTATGTGAGTATTTCTCTAACGAAAACTTTCTTATTTGGCCATATAAGTAGATATTGCTCAAATACTTATTTTTTATATGTTTATTTAAATTTAATGACTAGTTACTCAAATTATTTAGGAACATGAAAATAATATTAGTAAATTACATCAAATCTTTTGCTGATATTCGTATTGTAAAGTACTCTAATAATTTGTTATGAGATTAATTTTTTTTATATATTTTTTAATAAATTCATTACAGGTTTCTTTTTTGCTTAATTGCATGTTCAGTTTTTTTATTAGTATACTTTTTTTTCATTTAAGGATAGTCCAATCATTCAACTAGCAAATATCTAAGTCCAAATAACTCCTTAATACACTAATTGATTGATTTAATGTGTTTGGCCATTTAATTAAGAAATTAGATTTTTGTACTCAATTGATCTAGTTAGATGATGTAGGTAGAAATCATACATATTCCCCAAATCCCTACATATTTTTCTTTTTCTTTTTATCTTAGTTATTAAAGGGCTTCTTCGCGAAGGTTGCTGGCCGAAATTGAGGTACGTAGTTGATCGCGTTTGGACGGAGATCCCAGGGTGACTTTTTTTAACGAAGACCTCCGTTCAATACATGCTGCTGCAATATTTGGCAACGTGGGATTTTTATTTTTTGCCACACTCTACTTTCCTGATCTCATATGGATAAGAGACGAAAATGAGAATAATTTACTTCATGTTGCTATTTCGTATCGGCAGAAGAAGGTACTCGGTTTACTATATAGCATAGCTGAGTCGAAGAAGTTCGCAGAAACCGTCACTGAAGGTAGAAACACTATACTGCACTTCGCAGGAAAATTGGCTTGTTTATATGACCTAAATATGCCAGCAGGAGCACTCCTTCAAATGCGAAACGAGCTATTGTGGTTTAAGGTGGGTTCAAGTATATGCAAAACTTCTTTATTCTAGTTTCATGTTTAATACTTGTATTTTAACTATCAATTACATCTTTGATATTCTACGTGATTGCAAAGGAAAGAGCGCAACATGGTACGAGTTCGTAAAGCATAACAAAAATGTTAAAAAAAGTCACTATGATTCAAACAAATTATGATGTCTTAGCTTTTAACTTTTAATTTTTAAAATTGACTTTTTATCGTTTTAATTAAAAGTAGTTTGAAGCAATCGACATCTAAAACAAATGCATAGCAAAAGTCTGGTCATAACAAACACACATATAGTGACAGTCCTTATGGTTATAACAAGTATCAAACAGAATATTGCTTTTATTTGTAGAGCCAAATTTACGTATAGCATAACAGTTAGATGATATGTACATTAATATATGTTTAAAATATATGTTGAATTACATGATAATTAATTTCTTGTTTTAGTTCTTCCGTTACGAGGGTAGGTGAACAGCGGGGGACGTTAGAGTGGTAGAGCTTCTAGAGGCTTCTCGCAGATTCTCATATGTTGGACGTTGGGTTGTTAAAATAAAATTTGTCATAATATAATAACTTCTACCCACACAATAAGATTTGATTATTGAAAATACTTCTTTAATTAAGTTAAATTATATGTAATGTTCAGGTTGAAAATCTTTAATACTCAAGAAGAAGAAGTTATCATTATTCTTTTACTTATAGTTTTCTGAAGAACTTAACCCTTTTTTCTACAGTATGTTATTCATAAGCATTATCCTTATGTATTTATACAAAAACATTCTCTTCCTTTTTTTTCAAATGTTAAATAACTTTTCTCAAGTATCATACATTAGTTCAGTGCAAATGATGATTTAATTATTGCAACTACGCCCATGCTTTCGTTTAATTACCAAATAACCTCCAATCATCTTTAGTAGTTGAACACAATTAGGCGACCAATAATGGTTATTCATCAATTTAGGATATTTAAAAATTGAGAAGTCTTTGTACTGCTTTCCTTTATCTGTCAACCTAATTAAGTATTTTATGTTTGTAATCACGTGTTTTCATTTTTCATCCGTTACAAGAAACAAGACTGACAAATGGAAGAAAATGATATCAATATGCCCTTTAAAGAAGACAAAAGGCAGGACATCGAGACATTTTCACAAGTGAATCATAGTCAAAAGGCCACCTTCAGGGGAAGATGTGAGCCTTCAGGCTCTATGGCCGCTATTTGTTGGAATTCAGCCCTCTTTAGTATACACATCTATGCATAGGGGAAAAAGAAGGGAAAAAGAAAATGGAATCTTACAACAGTCTCAAAAATCTTCCTCCTTTTAGAAGAGAAAGCTTGAGATGCATTTGCATCATCCTCATCTACCGGAGGGGAAAAAAGGAAAAAGAGAACGAACATTGGTCACCTAGAAAACTCCAGACAAGTAAAATTTGTAATTTTCACGGTTCAATAACTGGCCACTTCGAAATCGGCTGGTTTAAAATCTAAAATTTGCTCATTTTCATCTATTGAACTCACCCACATGCATTCTAGTTGTTTTGGGTCCTCATCATATACCAATATTGCTATTTACCAGAGCTTGTGTCCGGACAATTATCGTAACGCCGCTTAGTTGGTTGTGCATCTACGGTTGTCCCAAGATGGACTAAGTTTGAATACATGAACTCCTGAACAAAAATTTATGTACAAATTCACTGCACCTTCCCATGATATGAGTATGATTGGACGATTTGAAATACGCAACATACACAATAAACTCATTCGGTAATTACGATCCCCTCGAAAGAATCAGGAACATCTACCCTTGGCCCAGAAGGAATGGACTCAGTTTTGGTCTTGTACATAAAGTCCACGAAATCAGAATGGGCTTATGAGGTATCATATGAGAACAAAAGTTTGGAACAAAGCAAAAGATTAAACCTTCTTTCTTCTTATTTACTTATTTTTGTAATGATAAACAATTATGGAGTTATCTAGTTTTAGTTGGCTTGTGAGGTTATTTATATTCTTTTATTTATCATATATATATACATACACACACACAACAAGAAAGACTCTTGATGCTTGATGAATAAATCATAAACTCTTGTATTTGTTCATATGAGTATTTTTGCACCAATTGTATTAAAAATAATACGATACAAGCCTCACATTATCTAATATTACTTAGAAATCTTCTTAAAAAAAATATCTCCTACTCTTAAGTTGAATTTTGAATAAGTTATAATAAAACAAAATAATTGTTTGTTTATATATAAATATTCATGTAACAAGTATTGCTAATAAGGAGTTGTGTTGATCTAGTTTAATCAATTTTGAAAAGAGATTAACTTTATAATAATTGATTGTTCCTCTTAAATAAGCAAGTGACAAAATGGACAAAATCCATTTATTGCAAAAAATTTCTACACATGTATAAATTATCACAGCAATAACAAGTTATGTGGAAATTGATCTACACAACGAAGTTATAGGGAATATGCAGGAGACAGGTGATTCCGACACTAGGTAATACGTGGCTTTCTACTGGCCTCCCACTGCACCTGCCCAATATTCATAATCTGGTTCAAAGTTCTTCGAAGAAGCGCTCACACCACGATAAAGTGTTTCTTATCCTCATCTCATCTGTGAATATTGTAAACATTTGATGATCAATGCAAATCTTAAAGTTCCCCGTATGAATCATGACAGCAACCGGGTTTTCGGGGTCACAAAATTAGAAAACAACTAAAAAGAAGCAAGTATATGGCATCACATGAAAGTTTAACACATATTCTCCACCATCTTTTCAAGCAACCAAATGGAGTAGCAATTCACACAAATGCATCATAATGCAGGACAAAGATTCCACTCCTTTCCATGTGTCAGCCATTTCAATACATAATAGATCATCAAGATCTTTTATGTCTTCGAAGAGCATTGGAGACTCCGGTGGAAAATGGCAAAATAAGAGTCTTCACCGAAAGTAAGAACATGACTGAAATGACAGCTCAACGAAGAAACAGATAAAAAGTAACAATAATTTGCTTGAACAATTCAAAGTTAGAATGATTCTTGTAGAAAAAAAAGACAACGATTCCGCTAAATCATTGAAAATAGTCATCCACAAAAACATTTTTTGATTCTAATAAATTATGACATCTAAGCTTTTGGTTATGCAGTTTCAGAAGTAAAAGAAATCAATGCGACGCGGGAAACACGGAGAAGAAGACGGCCCTGTTGTGAAGACCTACTGCACCAAGTCTTCGTTAGAATTATCCATGCATTTGTTTCACGCAATCAAGTGGGAAAGAGGACAACGGTTCATCATTCCCGGAATCTTTATTAATCTACGATTGACCGAGTGAAAAGGGATGTACACTATTGAATCGAAAAGCGCGAATGGTGGACTTGGACTTCCTGGACAGCTCTCTGTATTCTCCGATGAAAGCCATCGTCCGTGAAATTAATTTCAGCGAGTGAGCCCGTATATCTCGGACGCGACTTGACAAAGGGGTGAGCAGATGACTTTTCGGTCTACTTTGAGTCATATCGCCATTATCGATGATTTCCACACGTTCTCTGACAAACCCAGATGGCGATCTGTCAGCCATTACGAAATAGAGTACAAATCCGACAAACTCTGGTGCGAAGCAGGCAAAATCCGACGAGTATATCGTGGAGTCCAGCTTGACCTGTATAAAACATAAGCATTTTAGTCTTCATGATATAAATCAGACCTAAGCTGTCGCTTTATAACCAGCTAAGGCTAGTGAATTTTAGGGGCATTAAAGAAGCCTTAGATTATAAAATGTCCGAATCAGTACGTGGGTTGTTTAGGAGTTATTATCGTTTGGGGTATTAACATGATCTTGTTTCGGAAAGTTATTATTTAGATTTGATATCTCGTTTTATTATTCACCTAGAAAAGGCAATGATCCGCTAAAATTATCGAAAACATTCATCCACGAAAATATTTTTTAAGGAGCAATGATTCTAATAGATTACGATATCTTAGCTTTTAGTTATAAAGTTTTAAAAGTAAAAAAATCAAAGCAACACGGGAAACACTATCTGTTGCAGTTTGCATGCTCCGATAAACGCTGTCGTCCGTATATCTCAGAAGCTGAAAAAGAAAAGAGAAGGCTGACCCAGATGGCGTTCTGTCAGCCATTACGAAGTGGAGTAAAATCCGACAAACTCTGGTGCGGAGCAGGGAAAGTCCGACAATTATATCGCTTGTGAAATGTCTGAATCAGTACTTAGGTTGTTGAGGAGTTATTATCGCTTGCGGGGTCATTTATTTATTATACTCCATGTCAACGATTGAGAGCCAGAGGGGCGAAAGCAAAAGAGCGAATAGCAAAGGTCAATTGCGTCAGCTGGCTGACGCAACTAGCGGAAGTGCCAGCAAGCGTTGCAAGAATATCGAACAAAAGTAACCAAAAACCTCTTCAGATAAAATAATTAAAAAATGCTGTTGCACTAAATCATATATGATATTTTATATCAATTAAGGTCTAGAGATCTCTTAATAAAGTTGGTTAGGAGAGGCTTGGAAAATACAATGTAGAAAGATATTTGACGATTAATGGAATTGGGAAACAAAAAAGGAAAAGATAATCGTCTATTTTGAAGATAATTGCAAGATTCATGCTAAGTGTGGACCAACTCATCTTTCAGATTTCAGGCTTCAAGGCAGCTAGCTTTTGGTGGCACATTGTTCACCTATGACCTACCACCTACTCCTTACCTTTAACTTGGTCCTTCTTTTCACATGCTTAGCTTTCACACATCGTTGCCATCATCAAAATCAAGAGCCTAAGAAAAATGCCAACGACAACATAACATGTGAAACACGAAGTTGAAGACCATAGCCACCATAAATCTGTCGGTAAGCTCCAAAGTTAAAAATCAATCCGACAAGGGTAACACGGAGAAGAAGACCCGTGAATGCCATCTAGACAGAAAAAGTGTCCAGTGCTCCAAAAGCTTAAAAAGTAAAGTAGCATTGTCAGCTTCCATCAAAATCAATCACTTAAGGTGTCAAAGAAACTTTAGCTACAATTATATACATTATTATTATTGGTTTGTAACAAGACCATTGGAGCATAAAAGTAAAGTTTGGAGAAAACTCAAAACTTGGTGTTTCTCTAACCTAGACTTTCCTGCTTGAATATATGCAAATATTTTCCAAGTACTTGATTTTATATGTCAATAGAACATTATTATTGGGTTTACTTCACTTATTTTGGAGCAAGAAAATAATCTCATTGAGTCTCATCCAACTCTTAGATGATATGTCTCATTAAGTGTTTTGGAAAATTGTAATAAGATAAACTATTTTCATTATTTGTCATGTATCAATTTGTTGTCCAAGTTTTAGCCTTTTCTTATAGACATACGCCTTTTTTTTTCTCCTTCTATAAAGAACACTCCATTGTTTGCTTCATTGCATGTTTTATTTTGATAATATTTCCTTTTCATTTTTTTAAAATGATCAACTTTATAGAATCTCTAATCCAAGTAAGTGTTAAATTTTCTAATCCATCATATCATTTTGTTTTGATATATCATGAATGAAATTGGACTCTTATTTTAAGTCAATCCTATAAATAGAAGTCATTAATATTTATCAGATTAACTTGGTAAAAAAAACTTTTCTAATCATAGGGTTCAAAGGAGCATACAGTAAAGCTCTCATGGAAACTTTTGCCCATCAACTAGTTGGAAGAACTGTGGAGACAGATTCAAAAATTGCCAAAGGAACAATTTTTGAATCTCATTAACAAACAACTCTTTGTCTTTCATACTGTTGCCAAATGAGGGAATATAGAATTTTTAACAATTATTCTATGTTCCTATCCTAAACTCATATGGAGAAGGGATGAAAATACGTTAAATCTACTTCAAGAGAAAGGGCATATGCCTCCAAATATGCAAACTTGGCGTTCTTTCAGCACTTCTTCTGTACAATGTTAGTATTTTGTGTATTTTGAAACATTTATGTGTAATATCATCATCATCTACAAATTTGAAAGCACAGAATACTAAACAGTAGCTTGCGAATGAAGAACAGTAACTCGGTAGTCTGTTCCAGTTGAGCCAGAAGAGTTGCGCCTGAGAGCTTCGGAATTTAGCAGAGGCGAAAATAGGTTTCTGGGAGTACAAGCTAAACTGAA
>CM052348.1:1486984-1536984 GCA_028551395.1 Casuarina glauca
AGCATTCAAGGGCCCATAACAAAAGCTATTTTTCTACATAACAAGCTGACAAATTCGTTCTGTAAATGTTCTAGGCACTTAAAAAACATGAATTTACGCGCCAACTTACACATGGGGATCATTAGTGCAGGCTGATGAACTGAAGAAGGCACATCTGGCTTCCTCGAGAGTTCTGTATTGCCCATACCAAGATCGATTTGCTGTCTTTCGCATTGTCTCCCACGGCCACATAAAATTTGCCTTCCATCGCTCTGATAGCAAGATAGAGAACTCCGTTCAGCTCTAATGAATTGTCACTTTCAAGAATCCCTACAATTCTTTGCTTCTCTATATTCAAGGAATCAACCACAAACTTCAAAAAACCTTTGTGAGGAGCAAGATTCCGAGGAAGGTATTCTTGTTTCTGCCGTAGGTTTGTCATTTTTATACCAGAGCTCCAACTTATATTCTAGTGGACGATGCCTGTCAAGGAAACCATAAAATAATAATGTCTGCGTAGCTGTATATGAAGCTGCTATGTAGTCGGCTCCACGACAGAGCTGCTTTCTTCCTCTCTCATCTCGGATGGTCATTTCATCTTCGTTTACGAAAAAATTCTTGGATCGGGTATGCCAGTTTGCACGTCAACTCCTTCCTATATTTGGCGCCTTCGCAGAAAATGCAAATAGCAAGTAAAGGTTTACCAAATTGGTCTTTTAAGAATAATTCAACGGGTAACCAGAAACCTCAACGGATTCAAGAAAAAGATAAAGGCTTTCTCAAATGCACAAACCATTTGGAATAAAATTTTTTATTTTATTTTATTTTCAATTAGGTGTAGAAAGTTAGAACACCATGGCTTCAAGGCACATGCCGTGACATGTATGTCGTATAAAACTTCCTTATTCATTTTGGCTCTCTTATAAGTTCTAAACTCCATCTGGATTTGACTTTCCAACCACTTGACCTGAAATACCTTTCATGAGCGGAATATTTTTTCCCCCTTAATCTAATGGTTATTTATTTTGTCAGATTAGAGGTCATCAACTAGATATTAAAAAAAAGGCACTAATAATAAAGGCAGTGTTTCTTAAATGATTAATTAGGATCATATTTGGAGTTTCACGGAACCATTTTTGTAGTCTAGGTTTATCTAATAAGCAATCAGCGAAAACTTAATAGCTGTATGAGACCTTTTTTTTTTTTTTTTTGGCTTTTCAAAGTGAAACTAACCTTATAATATTATAACAATTGGAATAAAAATATAGGATTTGCTTATTCGGAATGAACAATTAAATCAATCTAATGAAGATTTTGTGCTTCATTGACTTTTTCTTTTTTTTTCTCAAAAATGCTTTCCTTCATTTCTTGGCTTCAATTTACTAAATTTTTAGAGGTTATCCTTTTTTTTTTTTTTTAATAAAAACTTGTGTCATGATGAGATCCTTCTCATGACAAGGTCTTGGATTAGTTGAAAGAACTACAGTACAGAAATGGTAAACGATATCGTTAAGCTTTACTTAAGAAAAACAAACCCTTAACTTGAGTTGAAGTTATTTTCGCAGTTATTATGTTGTATCCATAAATTAAGATTGTATTTGTAATACATTGGAGGTAGCTTGAAGACCAGAAACACAAACGTGCCTGCCGCGTTAAACTTAGAAGAGAAGAACTTTCAACAAGTTTACTCATCAATATCTTAAAAGAATATCTTGATGATTGTGAAATTTTTTTCCTTCTAAAAGTTCTATTTAGTTCTATTAAACTCCCTAGAAAGTTATAACTGTATCTCTAAATTAAGAGTAAGACGCTGTAGCACATATGTATACATCTAGTTTTAACGTGCTTTTCATTTTATCGCCAAATTAAACATCTTTTATGCATATCTTATGACCAAATCAAATTTCAGAATAGTCACATACCACATTTTAATTAAATGGAAACTCCTGTTCCTAATCAATCTCCGAAATATGAAACTGAGTAATACCTTTGACAAACTTTCAATTATGACCATTGCCACAATAAACCTATGCTTGCAACGAAATTGAAAGGGACACATACTCAAAGACTTTGATGTAAGCACCAATGATCTAACAGTCTAGGGGATTAACTCTTCAAACAGTGGTCTTGTTCCATTTGCCATGCGTCTTATTCCTTCCTTCCTGGTGATGCAGATGGTTGAACTGCTTGGATTAAAATAAGTCGAATCTGACCAGTTCAAAACATTAAGGATATTATTTCGGTTCATTTTCGTGAAATACACGTATCTTATTCAACGCGTTGATTAATTCGGCCTCTACAAGCCTCACAATGTTTATTCTTATCAATTTTTTTAAGTTAACCAAGCAAATAATAAAAAAATGAAGTAAAATATAGTGAACGCGTTTGTAGTTAGAGATGGACATTCAACTTGATCCCTATCTTATCTATTAGCGTTCAGTTTTCAACGGCTGCAAAATCGCGGCTATATTGCCTGGATTATTCCCGTCAACAACGAAATAAGGCATTTAATTAGAGGAAATTTTCGTGGAAATTTCAGTGTCATGATAAGGTACGGTTTTCGAAGACTTGAAATCATGCCTGTGTGTGTATCCTTTACCCAAAAGCTGTTGAATTTTAAAGTAAACGGTCTAAACCGCGTCTACCAATTAAGGCTTCAAAGATGCTTGAGAAAAATGATGGCAAAACAAGGAAATAATCTAGAGATTTACATCGTAAAATATTCTCTTCCCCCTCCTTGGTCAACAATAACAACGTTTTAATTTCACTGGCTTGAAGAAAATATAATTACTTTTACCATTGTTTAAAAAACTTTGCCTAAAAGCTATTTGGGTTTCTCACTGGAGAGACAACCAAACCAGAATGCATGACCACAATTGACGAAGGTGAACAAGATAACCCAACTTATGAAGCATGGGAATGGAGTGATGCTCTAGAGAAATCTTGGCTGATTGGGACACTGTCTGAATAAGTATTGGGCCTTGTCTTTGAGCAAGAGACAGCAGCACAAGTATGGGAAGGAAAGTTACAGAAGCTTTGGGGCATTAACAATATCTCGTTAACAATCTCTACTATATTTTGTGTTCCCATGTTGTTAAGGGAGAATAAAGACAGAGCTCAAGCAAGAAATAGAACAGCTCCAACTACTAGTTCCTGTCACTCTAGTAAAGTTTTAGAGAAGTAACTCTTGAAGACTTGAAGTTAATTAATTAGTTAGCTGTTTTGATCTCATCCAGTTCTATTTTTTATTGTTAATTAGTTAGTTTAATTATTTGATTACAGTTGTATCAAGTTTGATTGGACGCTATAAATTAGAGCACCAAACATTGTATTTCTTTATTCATTTCAGCGGACGTGCGCGGCTTACTTCCTTTAAGTTTCTCATAGTAATAGAGCTCTTCTCGTGTATTTTTTTTTTCTTTTAAAGTAGCCGCAACTCATGAGAAAAAAAGGAACTTCATGTAGCTTTGCTAGTGTGGGTTTTTTGCACCTCATTTGATTTATTTGTTACACTATTCATTTATTATGTTATTGTTTGTGAATTAATTTGATACAACAATTAGTTTCGTGTATCTAAATTTATATCATAACTGATATCATAACAATTATTTAGATGTTGATAATGAAGTTTGACATTAAGAACTTGTTAGGATTGGAGTGAAAATTAGTAGGCCTAGATATATTCCATGTATGTTATAAGAATATTCTAGGAATTATTTTCCTCTGTATTGATTAGGATTCCTAGTGGTATTCGGTTAGGACTCCTAGCAATATTAAGCTAGGACTCCCCTTTTAGTGCTAGTATAAAAGGGGAAGATCACAGGAAAACCCTAAGGGCCAAAAGAGAGAGGGTTACGCCTCATGAGGGCGGCACTCACACCTCATGAGGGCAGCAACCAGAGAGTGCTACTTTGTGTAGTAGCCACAGGCCAAGAGAGAATCAAGTGAGTTGCTGTGAGTATTGAGAATAGCTGTGTGAGAGTTATATGTGTGAATATTGTAATTAGCACCTTTGTATTCTCATGAAGAAATCTAATAAGAGGAGAAGGGGCCGGTAGCTGCGCCGGTGACGGGGGATGTAGGACATTGTGTTGGTTCGAACCTCCTAAATGTTGTGTCTCTTGTATGATTATTTTTTTTTCTATATGTCTATATGTTCATGTGATGGAGTCGCTTCCACAACAGAACTTTGATGGTAACACTAGTTTTAGCAAGTGGCAAGTTAGAATGACTACATTGTTTGGAAAAGAAAATAGCCCTTAAATTAGGACAAATTTAGAGTAGAAAGTGATGAATTAAAAGCCTTAAAGATTAATCCTTTTCATGGTTCAGTGATAAGTGCAAGATGCAGTTTCAAACATATTTTTTTAATATTACAATTTACGTATATAAAGTGTCGAGTTTTAAACTTCACAATTAGACTCCCACTAACTCAACATTGATCTAACTAACTAATCAACAACCTTAAACAAATTTGGATGGCAACATCTTTCATTGTAGGATAGGATGCTAAAGCTCTCATGTGGATTTTCTTTGAAACTTGAAGCACAACTAGAACGTTCGGGAAGTTTACCGCCTCAATATCCAGTTGATTTCATATAACCACGGATTTGCTTTGGCCAAAACGAAAAATAAAGAGGAATGATTTATACATAAGCTTTGTTATGTCGAGTTAATTATTTAAAACTCCACTCTTGCTTCCTTGTTTTCCGCAGATTCCCACGTGGTGTGAGTCAACGTTTAATATTTTCTCCGCCACTCCTCGATGGCGGAACGCAGAGCGTGATTGGGAACAAGATTGCGGTGTCCAAGCTTAAGATTTGTCATCGGTGAAGTATCATGACCACTTTCAAGCCATTTTCTGAAAGCTTCTGCCTCATAAGTATAACCATCCGCTGCCAGGTGCGGGTCTAGCATGACTTGCTGCAAATTTGCAAATAAAGTATGCACTTATCCGAAATATAAGATCTAGTCGAACTAAGTAGGCCGGTGCAGTAAGAGTTTCAAAGACAAATACAGACATGTACACGAAGATCTTTTGTCTATGATGTTATGTATTCAACCACAAACTCCTCAGTGGCCGGAGTGGGTCGGAAATTTACCCAAGGGGACCCAGAAAAAATATCAATAACATGAGAAATTGTTGATGAGTGATGAGGTGTATCGTGCAGATTAGACCATTGGGTTATGATTAAACACCATCTCACATGGAGTTATGGACAAGAAAAGAGGAATTTACCTTTGAGATGGGACAGACAAGGTACGGAGGAGGTGCCGGATGCTCTTCAGATCCCTGCAAGATTAAGGATGAACCTCCACATGAAGCTTTAATGGTTTCAAGTACTGTCAAGACCTCTGACCCAAGGTCCGGTCGGTTCTTTGACTTAGGAGCACAACACCTCAATGCCAAGTAAGCCAACTGTTCAGCCTGCTCAACTGGACAATCTCCGGCCAAAGGATCCAAGAGAAGTTTCAGATTACCGGCGTCTAATGCATGTTGCACGTGCTTTGTTATTCTCAACGCCGGCCTTCCGGTCAACAGCTGCAATAGTATGATTCCAAACGAATAGACATCCGACTCTGGAGTAAGCTCTGCTGTAGAAAGGAACTCGGGATCCATGTACGCAAAAGTGCCTGACGCCGTTTTTTTGGAACTTCGGTCACGAGGTTGAAGATGACAGATTCCGAATTCACTGAGTTTGCTACAGAAGTTGGCGTCAAGGAGGATACTGGAGGGACTCAAATCACCATGAACTATGCCTGTTGGTTTGGAGGAATGAATAAAGACGAGGACAGAGCACACTTCAGTAGCTATCCTTATTCGAGTTTGCCATGGCAACGGTGGGGTTTTATCCTTGCATTTGAGTCGATCCTCAAGGCTTCCCTTGGGAAGATACTCATAAATGAGGGCACAAGCTTCTTGGCAGGTTCCAAAAAGTGTGACCAGGTTGGGATGTCTCAATTTACTGAATATGTCAACCTGAAATACACCCAACTAACTTGAGGCAAGGCCATTAAGTATTGGAAAAAACCTATTATATGCATCAAACTGACAAACCTTAACAATTTGACAATAGTGTTGGATGTGCAACAAAATCTAAAGGTACTAATAATAAGCTAAGAGTCTTATATTAGAATGAATAACAATTGTAATATACCTTATAAGTTTAGATAATCTCTTTTTTCAGTGAGCCTTTGAGAAGAGGTAAATATATGCTTTTCACAGATTATTAGAGTTAGTCTTTCCTTTATGTGATCTAATTCAATCCCAAAAATAAATTAGTCATTTACAAGTAAAAAGACTCAAGTTGAATTTTGGGAAATATTGGAAAAAAGAATATTTGTAATATTCTTTGTAAACTTAGATAATTTCTTTCCTCAGTACGGCCTTTTGAGGAAAGGTGAACTTGGACATTTTCATAGCTAAGATTCTTAATAATTTGGAATTTCAACATCTGAATGGATATTAAGTTAATGATACGAATGTTAACGATTTCAAAGAATAAAGTCGAATGGTTCTAATATAAAATACTCAGAACTGGAACCACCCTACCTCACGTTGAAATCCTAAGGGTTCTTGCAGGCTATGATGGTGCAGCATCTTTATAGCAACCGGGATGTGACGCAAGAGACCTTTGTAGATGCTCCTGTACCTTCCTTCGCCAATTTTTAGTGATGGATTGAAGTTTTGAGTGGCTTCCTTAATCTCTGAATATGAGAACTCAGACAAGAAGTGAGGCTTTTGAGTACTTGAAGCCTCTTCTTGTTTGCTTCGCAGCTCTTGAGCTTCTTTTTGTGCATTATCACGCTCTACCTTCAACTCATTGGATTCCATTTTGCACTTCTGCATTAGTTCCAAAACAGAGGAAATCCTTTGCTCCAAATCTTCTACCAGTTTATCAGATTCAACCATTTGGTTATCTAGTAATAATTTTTGATCCATGGTAGTCCTGAGTTCTTCCGTGATTTCATCTTGCTGTTTTTTCATCCTTTCAAGCTTTTCTTTTTCTTTTGCTAGTGTTTTCTCAATTTCTTTTCTTTGTTTTGACTCCTTTGCATATAAGCTTTCTGACATCTTCGCCTGCCAATTGACAATTTGTGTAAAAATATGTGCTTCGGAAATTCCAAATAAAGGAAAGTTCATACAATCCTGCACTAAGATCCTTTTCATCTTCCCATCCTACATATAATTAGTGATTGAGTAGTGGCACAGAAGGGTGGTACGAAGAAAAGGAGAATCAAATGATTGTGATTTTAAATTCCTTTGTGTGTGTATCATCCACATAGGTGAAGTTATAAATGACTAGAAATTCACCCTTCGCAATGCATTAGTGGCAAGTTTTTCAGCTTTTCCACGCCTTGCTGCCTCTTGAAATGCTTCAGACCTTGCATTTTGAGCCTCAACCAATGCTTGTTCAAGTTGAGCATAAGGCGTATCATCCGTTTTCCTGTCCTGCTAGAATGAATCAAACATTAAGTTCCAAAACCTTACCAGAACAGATAGGTGATTGAAACAATTTAGATAAAGCATTTGTAAGAAGAGAAACATGCTTCTTATAGAACCTAAATCTGAATTTACAAAGAAAAACACAAAAATGCTTTACAGATGTCCCAGATATGGAAGTTATGCACATACCAACACACTGAGGGGGGATGGCTGACGGAGATTTTCTTTGGAATCAGAGAGTAACCTTATTTCTAATTCATTCTCAACTGTCTTGATCCTCAGCGATGGAATCATATCTATGTCAAGCATTCGATGTGACGGGCCTGAACCTTGAGGATTCCTCCTTGAAAGCCTGCCACATTCTTCTGAACTCCCTGCAACATCCAATGTACTCCATTGAGTCAAGAGCTCTTCAGTACAATTGAGAGTGGAAAATTTTCTTCTGCTTCCTCTGAAACTTCCCCTGGAGAAAGAATCTTGATCTGAATTGATCGGAATTATTTCATCATCCTTGCCCACAGACGATAATCTCGAGTTGGTTAAGGGCGCAGTTTCAGTGTCTTGACTTGCTTGCAACAGAGAGGATCTAACCTCTGGATTGGACCCTTTTAAGATACCTTCCCTGTATTAGCATGGTAATTGCATTATAATTACCCAAATTTCTCCTTTGGGGATGCTTGCACCAGAAATGAAAAATATTCGAGTTACAAAAATATCCACAAACCTGGTGTTGATAAGGTGGCCTTTGCAGATGAATTTTATTTCACAGGAAGGTGGAGCTTGTAGGCACACATAGATGGCTTTCTTGGACTTAAGGTCCGTCAATTTCCTGCAATGTTAAGCAGTAGTGTGAGCAATCTCGGTGTACACAGGAGGATACACAAGCTTCAATTCCGTGGATCATAAGGTGACAATGGCTAGGATAGAATATTACAAGGTAAGAGAAGCTGCTGAATATCTAATCACTGGATGCTTAATCATCTTAATAATGACAAAACTATAGTTTCTGCAAACCAGGTAGTGGCTTGGAAACACCTTACTTCTCAAACTAAAAGTGGCTTGTTGTTGAAAGGAGAAGTTAACCAAGTATTGAAGGGAACCAATAATTTAAGATTACTAGGAGGAGAAGGATATCACAAGGCCTGGATCGTCTTTTAGACTCCCCCTGGCCTGATCATTTTCTCAGTCAACCGTTCAGCCGACAGCTTCTGTGTTCAGGACTCAAGGAGTCCATCCGCCCCCGGAATCATTCAATTTTTCCAGTGCCTTTGGAGGTCCATACTTAATATTAATGGAAATAAAATTGAGAAAGAAGCTGTTACGTAGTATGATACATACTTTGCATAGCGCTTGCCTGCTGCCGCTCCCATTACAAGCTCCTTAATCCCATGCTGAGAGATGAGTTCCACAATTCCTTTCTCAACACAGCCCATTTCAGTATATACTGCATCTGCTCGTGCCTACATCAGGAGATTATCAATGCCAAAATAAAACAGAAGGTTCATTAGGTGTTCATGTTATCGATTTATCATCTGCAAAAGTCGTAAATGGACAACCTTTCTGTCGAACTGGCAGCAAGATATTGAGTGCATAAGATTCTCTTAAATCATAATTTATGAAGAGAAAACATGTCTATGATTCTCAAACCAAATGTGCGGCATGAGTTGCCTATCTACTAGATTCTTAGCTTGAGATTCTCTTATCAACTTCATGAAGCAAATCAGAAGCATCATAAATCAAACAATTACACTAATGGAGGAAAGAAGACAATGTTAGTACCCCAATTTGGTGACAGATGGAAAGGTACTCGAGAAGGGTCTTATTCATATTTTGCCTCTGAATTTCTCGATAAGCCCTCACTTCCTTTTCGTCCAGGGAGCTTGCAGGCCATCTTGTGCCCACTGCCAACAAAGAAAAAGGTAATAGCAAATTCACCTGATTAGATGCCAAAATCCTTGCAAGAGCATCTGGAAACAGTGGGACAGAAAAGGAGTTTCGAACTATTACCAAAAATCAGTCAACTTGGTTCATGTAAATCAACTGTTTCAGCGAAATTAATCATATTGCCAGTCCTAGAGTTCAAAGTTGCTGCCAATCAATGAAAGTTTAGACTAAATAATTTGAAGGTTTCTTTCCAGATTTTCAAGACAGTTTTTCTCTAATAGCCATTTTTCTTTTGGTTCACTTTCTGTGGCAGTTCAATTCATCACATCAATCTGCGTTTTTTTTTTCTTCTCTACCTGGAAAATCTTCAGAATTATCACCCAGATGCAGAGCAAATCACAAATTTTCATTCGGTTTCAAATAATTTAGTCCACCAAGTGCAGTTAAAGAATGTATAAAGTACTGAATAATCTATCACCACCGATCACCATCGGAAACTCTGTTTCCAAGCAAGCAGAAACATTTATATACACACACACATTGGCACTTTGTAAGGGCCCTGTTATTCTTCCTTAGTAATCAGAAGTCCAAGATATCGGAATTAAAGTATTTAGCGAAATATGTTCCTGATAAACGCGTTTTCCTGACTACAAGTGTTTGTGTGTGCACGACGTTCATGCCCGCATAATTTGTGTGATGGAAACTTACAGACGGGGATCATCTGTGCGGGTTGATGAACGTGAATGATGCAAATCTTTTTGCCTCCTGAGTTATGTAATGCCCATAACAGGGTTGATCTGTTCTCCTTGACATTTTCCGCCAGTGCAGCGTATAGTATGCCTTCCATCACGCAGGCTACCGCAGACGGCGGACTGCTCAGCAGCTGCAGGAAGAAAAGCCTGTATTTGCAACTCTGGTAAAAGCTTTTCCTCTCCAAAAGACACTCTTAGGACTCTTTGGAAATCACTGGCTCCCTCAAACAGGAAACTACACCATTTCAATCTCCCAGATAACCCCTTCAGTTTTCTCTCTGCTGAAGTCTGTACAAATTCAACTCTCTTCAAGAAGGTCAATGTGAGAGCTTTTCCAGGGAAGATTCCAGGGGAACCATATGTCAAAAGGAGAACAAGAACTTTGGCAGGATGGGTCGCGGAAGGTTGTGCAAGGGATTACTTTATACATAACGCATGACACTCCGCCTAGCTATAAGAAATTGATGTCGTCTCCATCACCTTTGACTCTGTCTTAGAAGCCTTTTCCCTCTACACTAAATTTTATTCCACGATGATCTCAAAACAAGTACTGATATATTTTCTCACTAAATTCTCCCTTTCCAGGCAAACAAGTACTGATATATTTGTTTATCTGCAACATGGTAATGACAATTATGATCAATCTTTTCTGGTGGATGCCATATAAAGTGGGCAAATAATAGTTCTTTCTCTTATTTAGTCAAGTGCCAGAGGACTTCACCACATCGGAGCAGCAGCGAAGACACCAACTTTTTTATCCCAATTACGGCAGCATTTTGACACTATAACAAAAATAAAAACCTAATTTAAGAAACTAAGTCATCAAACTAATACTAGATCAGCTAGAAATAAAAAAACTCATTTGGTCTTTATTTTCTTGACAAGAACTTATTCTTTTGGATAAATTGAGTCAAATATGTTCCTCTCATTTCTATTAAGGTGTTAAGAACATTATTTGTACTTCACAATTTTGTTAAGAATATTATGTTAAATGGTTTGAGATGAGATTGAATATTTGGGGTTTGCTTGTTTATTAATTTATTACTTCTTCAAATTTTTATACAAAAACAACCAATGATTTCTGGTAATGCTACTACTGCAATGAGTTGTGGTTTTTTTTTTTTTAAAAAAAATCAATACAACTAGCTTTTTAGTGAGAAACTAACAGCTTGGTTACAAGATATTCTATTTTACTGCTTGATGTTGAAAATCAACCACTGCATTTTTCCTCTAACTAAGAGATAGATTGAACCATTAGCATATTTCAACTATAAAGGAACATTGTCATACATGATGTCATGCAACCATTATTGGGAAAAGATTCAACTTAAAAATTAATTTTTAGGTTTAAGTCAAATTACATTATACTAATACTTGCATTCTTTACTCTTATTCTTTGTCATTAGAATACAGATGTATCTTATAAACTTTATCAAATCAAAACTATGCTGAAAACACAAGTTTTTCGTAGAATAACTTCTTCCGAAGAAAGCAAGCCCCAAATGTGGTGGGTCAACTTACGGAGGAACCTAAACATGTATTTTTTTGGCAAGCCAAACTACATAAATCAGCGCTCTCGCTTATTTTATCGACAAAGGCTATTGACTTTGCTAACAGAGGAGACAGGTCAAAGGTCCATAGATCAGGCTTGTCTGCCCACCGTATCATGCTCAGGGAAGGAAAAAGAAACTCAAGAAGAAGCTGACTTTGGGTTAAAGAAAAGTTGCCATTCTGACCATGAAGCGCCTCTGCAGCATGCTACATGGCGTGATTTTGTGCACAGAACATGGTTACATCAGTGATGGCATACGAAGTCTTTTTTATAAGCCAGTTCAAGGTTTGGAGTCCTTTACGATTCTAAATGTAAATCCAACAGCAACAACTTATCTGGAAGAGGAAAAAATGAAACATGCAGGTGGGCGGAAGCAGGACGAACCTCCACATAAAGTTGCCCTTCACGAGTTCAGGCATAACCTCCACATTGTAGGATAATTGTTATTTTTAACGCAACTTGAGAATCCACTTTCAAGAAAAGAATAAAAATTTACTTCAAGTCAAGCAAAACCTTCTTCTTACATGATCATTCTGAACTGAACCAGAATATCCCATCATCAAGGTAACCCGGAACGCAACAAAATGCATGTACCTTACAAGTTTTTGATCTCAATTGTTTTTTGTGCAACTACAATTATTTACATTTGAAGCTCATATTAAAGAAACAGCTTCTCAACTTGTTCACAGAAGTTTTTGAAAATAAGTAATTTTTTTTTAAAAACCCAATTTAACCCTCTTTCTTGGGTTGTTAATTATCACTTGCTTTAACAGAAACAAGTATTTAGACAGGGAATGAAAAATTCTTACATGCTTTGGTTGATAATGGTTTTAATTAATCAAAGTAACATCATTTATTATTCATTAAGGAAATGATAATATTACTTATTATGTGGATGATATCTTAAATACTAAGAATAATGAAATAACAGTTGGGGATCAAAAGAATTTTCTACATTTGAAGTTTCATATAGAGGACTTGAGAGAATCAAATTTGTTATGGGTGATAAAGATAGTGTGTTCTAATAAAGGCATAAGTTGGAATTGGAGAAAGTAGACTTTGGTGTTAATATCAAATTTTGGTCTCTGATGATTAAAACATCAATGACTCACTAGAAATAGAATATAAAGTTCATAACTAGTGGAAAAGATGTAAAAGATGAGCCACTTGAATACATGATGAGTTAATAACAACTGGTTGGGATACTAGTCTAGTTGACAAATAGGATATAAAGTTCATAACTAGTGGAAACAATGCAAAAGATGAGCACTTGAATACATGATGAGTTATTGACAACTTGATGAAATACTAATGAAAGGCTAGATTTGAATCATTCCATTTATTTGTTGAGTTAATTCATGAAGAAACCCTAAGCATCCACTGGAGAGCAACCAAATGAAAATTCTCCGAGATCTTGAGGGTTGCCTAAGACTTGGACTATTTTTTCCTCGTAGTGGGGATTTACACATCACAACCTTATGTAATTTAAAGTGGGCAACATGATTAATTGTAAATTGCAAAATGATTGGACAATCATTGATGTCTTGGAAAAGTTGAAAACAAATTATGATCTTTGGGTTTTCTACTAAATTAAAATACTGGGCAATGACATCTCTAACAAGTATAACCATTCAAATACATGGTATTCTTGAAATATTGGAAGTACCAACAACAAAACTTACGTGGCTAAATTGTTACAATAAAATTTCTGTGCACATAACTGCAAATTTGATGTACCACGAGAGAACAAAACATATAGAGATAGATTTTCATCTAATAAGAAAGAAAATTGAGCAACGAATAATTGAAATAAAGCAGGCACCAAGAAAAGGCAATTAGTAAATGTTCTTACCAAAGCATTTGGAAAGAAGCGGTTGGAAAAGAGACTTTTTTTATCCGCAGCTTAGTTGAAGCGGAGCGTGGGGGCTCCAGGCCACAGGTTCTGAGGTCTACATATATCTTTTGGTGTCAGATTGGGTACCAAGTGTATGAGAAGGTGTATGTGTTTAAAAAATAAAAAGTTTCATATATGGATGGAGATGAAAATTTCTTAGTTCACAACTCACTTGGATGTACTTAAGGTACAGATTCCTTAGCAGTTTACCTCCTAATTTCTTTCTCAGTCGGTCCTCTTCGGACCTCTCTGCATAGTTTATAGTTACGACCACCACGTTATTGAAAGAACAAACAAAGAATGCAAGATATAGGAGCTAGGGCGAATAAACTCTAGGCTATCTATAACAGTAAGATACTTCCAACACCGGAAAATTTTATTTTTGGGTACGAAAAGTGTTTATCAATGACAATTTATCAATATGTCGAGTTTCGGACACTTGCAAATCAACAACTTGCTTGAACAGAATCATTCGAAACGTAGAATGAATTCTCTCAGACGACACCTTTTTAGGTGAGCCATCATCCATTAGAATTTCTTAAACTCCGAAAAAATAGGATTATTCGATCCCATCAAAATTTTCAATAAAACCTTGAAAATGTTAAAGAGAAATCAAGAGACCAGAGCCTAATTAAAGTTATTCGTAGGAATTATCAAGCTCTTCATCGCCAATACGAAGAGGAAGAATCGAGCTGCCCTGGGAAGCTCGTCCCTGAGTCTCTCTTCACCATGTGGAATTTTGGCAGGTGATTGTTTTTCCTCTTCATCTTGGCGGTGGAAATGCTGCTTTGAAACTGATAAGGTAACGTGAAGAGTTTGCCCGAGGTGGAGTTTCCTTAAAACCATTGTTTTAGGATTCCTTAAATGATTGATGAAAAAATGTCTTCCCGACAAACGAAACCTGGGAATTTAAGGAATTCCATTAATCTAGAAATTGCAAATGGACGTGTAGAAGTAACATAACCTTTGAGGGCCTTAGAAGTTTAAGCCGTGTCAATGAGGTTGCATCGCCAGTAGTGAATTTTTCTGGCCAAAACAATCTCGGGAATTTTGTCTGCAGGCTAGCTAACTTGGCAGATTTGGCCACTCTTCTAATCCTTCAAACTGAAAGGGGATGACCTTTCCCAGTAGAGACATGCAAGGTCGAAAAATGTAGACTGCATAAAACAATTAATTTGCACAGAACTTTAGTAACACTGCTAAACTTATGTTTTACTAGCTTTCCTGAGAATTCAAACTTTTGGGCACTGCGTTTTGTAGTGTTTCTCATCAGGGATGGCGTATAACCAGTGAGTTGTATATGATATATATTTTTTTTGGTAAAAGAAAAATACTTTGGCTATTCTTCTATTTTAAAATTTGAAGTTGGTGACTCCTGACAGCGCATGGGTCCAATCTACCATACTCACAAAAGAATAAAAACAAGAAGTCCCTTTTACTCAATCATATCCGTTCAGAGCCAAGAAACGTGATAGAATCAACAGGGGATTTTACCAACACTTTCTTTTAAAAGTTGTTTAGTTCTAGTCTCTTTCGGTTTATTAAATGGTTTGAGAATAGAATATCTTTGTTTTGGAAAAACCTAGAGTAGGTGACAGCGATGTGTAGCCGTGTAGCGGTCTCGTTGCCCTCAGTGACATCTTTGTATTTATTGACCCTTTGAAAATCACCTCACTTCAACAGGAGACAAAAAGCCCTGGATGATCTTGAGGATTGAACTCCAAGTGGTTGGCGTCACCTTCTAGGTTGAGAAAAAAAGAGAGTTGATGGATTTTTCTTTTCAGTTTGTTTTTTTTCAGTGGGAGATGAAGACGGTAGAGAGTCCTCCGTTGGACGAATCAATATAAATCAGCAGAATTTGTCTTACTATGAGTGACATTTATTGTATTACAACAAATATAGATGGACAAGAAGAATGTGGAGGGATAGATGAGCCACCTGAAACCCTTGTTCAATTCCTTCAAAGACGTCTGTCCCAAGATCTGGTCGGTTCTTTGGGTTCTTGTCACAATATCTCAATCCCAAGCGAGCCAACTTTTGCGAAAGCAGCACAGACCAATCTCTTGCCCAAGGATCCAAGATGGCATTCAAATTTTCGTCATCAACCATTTTGTAGGAGGAAGGGTGCTCTCCCACTCAACAACTGCAGTAATATGATTCCAAATGAGTAAACATCTGACAACAAAGTGGGTACTCCTGTTCTATGGAATTCGGGTTCTATGGAATTCGGGTTCTACGTAAAGCATTGTTCCTTTCGGAATTGTTACATGAAACATTGCTTTGTTCTCGCTTGAACTTCTATCCGGGAATAACAGAGGGAAAATTCCAAAATTACTAGGTTTATTAATGAAGTTGGCATGACGGAGGATATTCGAGGGCTTCAAATCACAACGTACTATACTATGAGGTTTAATGGAGTGAAGATACATGAGGACAAAACACAATTTGGTGATAATACACGTTTGAGTCTTCCATGATGCCAGAGGACTGTTTCCCCTTCAACTAACCCGATCTTGAAGATTTCTACTAGGAAGAGACTGTTAGCTTATTTTGTGAGATTCATATAATGTAGGTTTATATTAATGAGCATAGATTAATTTTCTTGTAAAGGTATGTTGATGTAAACAATATTGGTCTAATTGAATAAGATAGATTTTGCCCTTGATTAAAAATATGGTATTAACTAGTGTAGGTAATAGTGTACATTAACTATAGTAAGCTGAAACTATTTGGTTAAGTATATTATAAGTTAAATTGGCTAAGTTCTCCTTCTAACTTGTTATATGTGCATTATAATCTATATGTATGGAATTCCAGTTCATGGTAGATCTATGAGTTGATTAAGGGCATAATGATCATTTCATCATGATCAATAATTTTCTCTATTTGATGAAACATTATGAACATTTTATGCATTTGTTCATAAAATAGATACCATTTTGCAGAAACTATCATCTCTACTACTAAACACTTTCGCTATTCATTTTAAAGTGGATTCCTTACTTTTCATGGGCTAGCATAATCAAAGTAATAGATGATAAAATCTTAACCTAGAATCATATAAAATGTAAACACAATCAAGTACAAAAATCTTGTTATAATTTATACTTAAAACCTATTTTCAATCAATGATTGATTTACAAATTCTAGCTTATAGCCTCGTTTGAGGCAATTTATTTTCTAACAAATGCTCATCGATGAGTGCATAAGCTTTTGCATAGGACCCAATAAGTTTCACAAGGTTGGGAGTGCCTCAAGGTCACTCAATACACGAATCTCATACACAAACCAATAAATGAGAAAGAATACCAAACTCTTGCTGCCATTTTTCTCAAAAATTGCAAGATTAAATAACTATTCTCCTTTTTTCTCTTCCGACAAACAAGAGACAACAAAGACATCAAAGAAATCAAAGAAATAAAAATAGTTTCAACCATATCATTCTATCATTGGTTGGAAGCAAATGAAATATCTCGTTGCAAAACCTTACTTATCCTACCCACACGAAGCCAAGATCTATGCCGCTTGGCATGCCAACGCTTTCTTTTCTTGTTTTTAAACGTTCTTGGATATTTGAGGACCACAGCTTGTTCCATTGCTTTTCTTAGTAAAGAGAATTTTTTAAGAAGATTTACAGCCCGTGATAATACAATACCTATAAATATACAACCCAAAAAAGAAAATTTTCAGCTCTTAATTTAGGAAATTTGGAAGAGATTTAGGGCAACACGTACCTTGGAATTAACCTATTGGGCCGATACATCTTTCGATATACTTAGTATGAATAGGCAACTATGAAGCTGCAGCTGATCTAATCTTGTCGTAGGCATGCTATCCATGGATTGAATGTGTCGGTAACGGGAAGATTTTACATGGTATGCTAACCACGTAAAAGATAGGTTGTAGTTGTTTGTTTATTTTTGAGCTTGTTGCAAGAGAAGCAATTTGTTTCAAGTTGCAAATGTTGGGGCGTGATGGTGTATGCTTCATTTTTTACTTATCCCAATTAAAAAGATTATTAAAAGTATACAAGAAATAACAAAAAATTTACCAAAAGCAATATTATCTTTCCTCACCCAAACATTAATGGAAGTAAGAAAAGAAGAGCTCTAGAACCTACAAAAAGTAAAGTGGAGCAAAATAAAGTGTGAAAAAAGATTTGGTTGCAAAGTTTCTTATTTTCTTTCTTATATGTATTATATATGATCTAAATGATATCTTAGACATTTTCAAAATAAGATTATTAAAATATTAATTTTATTGGTTAGAATAAAAAATATAGTAAGTGGAAGAGAATTTTTATTTAGAAACATTAAATACTCTTAATAAATGTTTTATTGTGTCATAGTTGAAGAAGTCTAAATTTGATTTTCTTTTAAATAAATTATAATGCTAGGGTTACTCCTAAACTTTTGTACTTTTTTATTTTTCAATGAATAAATACACATATTTATCAAAAACAAAAAAAAAAGCATGGAAAAAGAGAACGACCTTATTCTACCCATTAGGATGTGCTAGGAAACCCTCCAACTCCATTGAGCTCGTCGTTTCTTACTAGCCCAATTAAGTTATAAAAAATTTCACTAGCTGCAATGTTATCTTTAAACATCAATTGAAGCAAGCATGGACACAAAAAGTATAGTAGTGTGGAGAAAGTGGACCTCCCCACAAGGAGGTGTGGGGAGTTCAACATAAACAACTTCCTCTCTTGCACCTTCTTTGTGTATTGAGCTGGCCATTTCTCACCTAACCAATTTACACCATCTCTAAAAATATAAAACAATGAAAAACATTCTTGAAAGGAAAGAAAAGGCAACCGATCGATCACTGGTGAGGGGAAAAAAAAAAAAAAAGAAGGGGGGGGGGGGGGTGGGGGGGGGCATGCTTTGTTTGGTCAAAAATAAGAGATGGGAGCCATAAAAAAAGGGAACGTATATAAATTTCTCCAACATTTGTCCAAGAGGATTCACCAAGTAGAAATATTTTCCACTCTTGTGTATATTATCTTGTAGAAGACCAAAAATATCGTTATACCACGAAAGAAAAGAAACATATTTCTTACCTATCACAATTAGCACACAAGAAATTAAAAAAAAAATCACCAAAAGGAATATTATCTTTCCTCATCTTAAAATTAATGGAAGCAAGAAAGGAAGACCTCCGAAACTCACAAAAAGTAAAGTAGAGCAAAATAAGGCTTGGAAAAAGAGAATGACCTCCTTCTACTGTCTAGGAGATGCTAAGGAGTTCGACGAAAACCCTCCAACTCCGCTGAGCTCATCATTTCTCACTTACCTAATCAAGTAACAAAAAAATTCATCAACTGCAATGTTATCCTTAAACATCAATTGAAGCAAGCATGGACACAAAAGGTAAAGTAGCGTCGAGAAAGAAAAGGATCTTTCCACCAAGAGGTGCAGGGAGTTCAACAAATGCAACTTCCTCTCATGCACCCTCTTTGTCCATTGAGCTGGCCATTTCTCACCTCTGCAATTTACACTATCACAAAAAAATATAAAACAACGGAAAAAAATTTCTTAAAAAGAAAGAAAAGGCAACCAGCCGAGCACAGGTCCAAAAGAAGGCCTTGTTTGGTCCAAAAAAAGAGATGGGAGACATGAAACATAAAAAAAGAAGGAACCTATATAAATTTCTCCAACCCTTGTCCAAGAGGATTCATAAAACATAAATATTTTCCACTCTCGTGTATGATGTTATATTGTAGAACTGAAAGTACAATTATATCACAAAAAGAAAAGAAACTAAAAACATTCTTTTGAAAGGATTCCATTTTTGAGTCTTGCCTCACTTTTTGTTTCTTTTAGTTCACGCACCTTCGAGATGTTGAACTTGGAACCAACAATGCTTATTTACCATTGAACTAGACGTTTATTGACAACCTTGTCTCATTTATAAGCCTCAAGACCCTTTAGATGAAAGCTCCTTTCACTAGATTTAATAGAACAAAATAAGAGATGGGAGCCAAAAAAAGAAAAAGAAATATATATAAATTTCTCCAACCCTTATCGAAAAGGATACCAAACAGAAATATTTTTCATGTATGGTGTTGTCTTGTAAAAGACCCAAAGATACCATTATATTACAAACAAAAAAGAAATAGAGGACATAATCTTTTGAAAGGATTCCATTTACAACCTAGACGGAAGATCTTTTCACTACATTTAACAGACCAAAGAACCAACTTCGAAAACAGTCAAACTGAAAAATTATAGATTTTAACTCATCTCATGTTAAAGTATATTTGTGAAAAAACTGGCCAGCGTCTATGGAGGGAAGGGCATGGGAGATAGATAAGGTGCAGTCAGAAAGAGAGAGGCAGAGAAAATGATTTAGTTGTTGAGCTTAAATGATTATATTTGTAATTGAACAATTTTAATTTTTTTATAGTGATATTTAATTATTGACCTTTCACACAAAAAAGAAGAAGAAGGAAGATTTGGCTGTTTTGAAATGTGAAAAGAGAGACTCTAGGATAAAGATATAAAAATATGACAAAATCTAAATTATCATTATCTTATCCTTCTTTGTACACCTTTACGATGTCTAACCAAGAGATAGTGTTTGCTTATTACTAAACTAAATGCTTATCAACAAAGGTTTCAAGCCAATAATTAATTTAGCCTTTCTTCGTGGGGTTCAATCTTTTGGTGTCTTAGGCACAAAGGAACCACATTAATCCATCCCAAAATTGGTGTTTAAACTCTGCAACGGGGATGATATTGTAGAGGAAGTCCTGAAGAAAAATAACTTGATACAGGGATGATAAAAATAAAAGCTTAACACTTCTCATTCTTATTTCTTTTTAATATGTGAAAAAAATGAAAAATGTAAAGGTTAAAACCCCAATTATGAAACCCTTCTTTTCCCGTTCACACCTAAGAATGTACCATTCTTATTTACACACACACACACACACACACACACACACACAGAGACAGAGAGAGAGAGAGAGAGAGAGAGAGAGAGAGAGATGAATCTAGAAACAAATTCGTAGTACAAGCTTTATGTAAACCATACAAACAGCAGAAAATATGGACGGATTAGAAGAGTGTCTATAGACGAGGCACATGAAACTCTCACTGGTTCAACGCCTTCCAGACGTCTGAGCAATCTGGCCGGTTCCTTCGGTTCCTGTCACAACAATTCAATGCCAAGCGAGCCACCTTTTGGGCAAGCAGAGCGGGCCAGTCTCCTGCCAAAGGATCCAAGATGGCATTCAAATTTCCATCATCTAGGGCGTTTTTCACAACATTAGAAAGCGAGAACGGTGATCTTCCAGTCAACAATTGCAGCAATATGATTCCAAACGCGTAAACATCTGACTTCAAGGTAAGCACTCCTGTGTCAAGGAATTCAGGATCTACGTAGGCCATCGATCCTTTCGGAACTGTTTCAAGATACAGCATTCCGCTGTCACTCGAACCTGTATGGGGGGATAACAAACGGCAGGTTCCGAAGTCGCTCAGTTTAGTGACTAAGTTGGCATCAAGAGAATATTGGAGGGTTTCAGATCACCATGTACTAGACTGTAAGGTTTCATAGAGTGAAGATACATAATGACAGAACACAACTCCATGGCAATGCGCATTCGAGTTAGCCATGACAGTGGAGGACTATTATCCTTGCAAGTGAGCCGATCTACAAGACTTCCACCTGGTAAATATTCATAAATGAGTGCAGAAACCTCCGGGCACGATCCTATAAGTTTCACAACATGGGTATGCCTCAACTGACTCAATACACCAACCTGATACACACGAACAAAAGAGCTGGAATGTGAAATTTTTGCTCCAACTACATTCCATTGTCAAAGTACAAATTTTTGCTTTTGCAAGTAGCAAAAGCTTTGACATTTACTGATGACAAAAAAAAAAATGTGACGAAAGAAACTTTGATTCTGCTCAAGAAAATGTATCAATTTGTAGGGTTTAAATCTATTGACTAAAAACACAAACAATTGCAGATTATTATTATATACAATAACGACATATTAAATGGATAAAGAACCTAGTTATACCTAAGTGCTAAAAATGAATTACTTTTCATACTAGAAAGAGCTACCTGTGAATGAAGGAAATATGTATTAATAACAACAAAGCACTTCGAAAGTATATAATTTCCAAAGCTCAATAAAGAATGCAACCTATCAACCCTATCAAACTAGAAAGCCAAGCAACCTGGTCCGGATTCTAACTTCCAAGCAATAGGCCTAATTAATAATAAACTAAACAACTATCGTACTCTTTTAGATGAATAACAAACCTCCATTTGGAACTGTGCGATGCCATGGGCATTATGAGATCCTAAAACCTTTATGGCAACCTCGGTTTGAAGCAAGAGCCCTTTGTAAACATTTCCATATCCTCCTTGTCCAATTTTCTGGGATTCACCAAATTTTTGAGTAGCTTCTTCTAACTCAGAGATCGAAAACTCAGAGAACTGAGGCAACTGAGTGATTGAGGTGTCCGCTAGCTTTCTTTTCAGCGCTTCAGCTTCTGTCAGTGCATTATCACGCCCCATCTGCAATTTGTTCATCTCACTTCGTAACTTTGCAATTTCAGTCTTTAGTGACGTTTCCTGATCTTGGAGCTCTTCCATTAGCTGTTCTCTCTGATCCTTCACCTTTTCAAGCTCTTCCCTCTCCCTCATTAGTGCTTGCGCAACTTCTTTTCTTTGCACCATCTCTTGGTGGCACTGTTGATTGGATTATGCGCAATTTGCATCAGAAATTAGACCTTTTAAATTTACATCCTTATATCTCTCGAATATAGAGCATATAATAATCAAACTGAGTGCAATGTCGTTAGCATTATACTTGCATCTTTCGCGGTTTTATATCAATTAGAAAATTTTCAAAAGAAAGAATACATTTTACAGTTCACATCTGAGAGTGCAAAAGAAAATTACCATAAATGGAAAAAGGTTACAAAAGTTACCCGGTGAATGGCATCAACCAATTCTCTTTCTACCTTCAGACGCCTGCGTGTTTCTTTTTCAGCCTCCGCCATTGATTGGTTGAGTTGCTCATAAAGAGTCTTATCAAAGCTTACATCCTGCTAAGATCCGTTGAGCGTTAGAGTTTTAAGCCTTTTTCACATCATTTCAGAACTTGATCAATGATCATATAGATATGTATAACCTAGAGAGAAAGTGCTTCTAATAGAAACCCTAAAAATTAAAGCACTAATCAAAACCAAGGTGCTTCATAAAGTATGTGTGTCTAGCATAAATGAATGCTCTGAACATACCACCACACCGAGAGCTCCACTAGAGCATCCTGGGATCGTACTTGCATTCGGAACCGATGGTGGACTCAGTGGCAGTGATGAAGAGGGAACCTCCTGAGAACGATTTCTGGAATAACTTGGCGACCGAGAAGGTGCGTTAAGCTGTAACCCACTCTCATTGTGCTCTTTCCACAAAGACACAGTTATATCAGCTTCTCTTTTGGAGGAGCTTGTTGAGCAACCCGAAAGACATCTTGATAAGCCCGCCAATTCATGTGAAATCACTTCTACATCCAACCTGCTCCTATGAGATGGAATCTCTCCGCAGCCTGCTGGTTGAGAGTTATCAAAGATGCTTCTTCCTATGCAATCCCCATTTGGCCTTTCTCTAGTAGATTTTGATACCAAGGGATTTGGTTGCGGACTTTCAGTGCTGTACCTATTAGGCCTCAAGGTAAAAGACCGTGATATCATGTGGTTTGATGGTTCAGTTCTTTTGTCTACTTCTGCATCCCTATATTGATATAGTACTTAGCATGAGGAACACATTATTTTGACTGATTATTGGAATATTTTAATCAAACTGAGTTTTAAAATCATATTTAAAGTCGACACTACCTTTGGTATGTGTAACTGCAAAAGAGAGAGAGTTGAATTAAAAGTAGAATCTTTAGGAATAATGCAAATTCTAAAAATGCTACCCTGGAAACCATCAAAAGAAGTATTAAAGACAAATTTCACCATGGAAAAAAAAAAAAAAGGACTCAAACGGCTAAAAAATTATTTACTCAACATGTCTGGAGGGTTGGTCAAACATATTTGATTTGATGTAATATAATGAATACTCTCATCATAGGGATATTGTTTTTATTATCATCTTGTGTAAATAATAGTATGTATATAAAGTTTACTTAGAAAAAGTGTAGAAGAAAGATTAAATACAAAGATATAATTCACAAACCTGGTGAAAATGAGGAGACCTTTGCAGATAAATTGTATAAGACAAGAAGAAGGTGCTTTTTCTCGCACATACTTCGCTTTTTTTGATGAAATGTCCTTCATTTTTCTACAACAATTGTAGAACAATTCAATCCAAAGTAAATATAAGTGTTTTATTTCAATTAAACTTGATATAAATATTACGTTTACTATTATACCAGAAAGCAAGTAATCATTATCAACATAACAAGTTTAAACCGTATTTTCAACCAAGTCCAAGGTATTTCCAAGAATTAATTGATGAATCAATGCCTTTCCATTTGAGAAGGATATCTAAAGCTTGAAAGGCATGTCAAATCCCCCAGTCTATCCCTCCTCGAACTACTTCTTCAATTAGTCATTAGCAGTTTATTAATTTTTTCAACTGCTCTAAAATATGCAATAGGTTATTGTCTTCTCGCCTGTAATCATATTATTGCTTTCTTTCACGAAACTCGGACTAAACCTGGTACTGTTAGGACTTATTACTCTTGCAACTTTTCTCAACGAACAAAAAGTAACAGCAGATAAAGCATTACGATAGGAATATAACCGCTTTGTGAACATAAACTTCAAAGTTGGGCTGAACAAGTATAAAGTTCTTACTGTAATCGTACCTTTTATAGTTCTTTTCCGATGTCGCTCCCATAACAAGCTTCTCGATCCCATGCCGAGAAATGAGTTCTACAATTCCGTCCCCAATAAGTTTTGCTTCTGTTACCAATCTTTCTGCTTGTACCTATATTTTTAGAGCCACAATGCAAAAGTAGATCAGAAAACTCAGCAATTATGTTGTTGCGATCCAGCATCTCAACAGCGACTCTCTCGATTTGTAAGCTTTTTATCAAACTTTGAAGTTTAAAACTATGAGATTTTTAAGAACGAAAGCTATGCCTTTTTGTCATGGGGCCTAACTTGTTAATTGATGATTCCTTTATCAAATTTCAATATTAAACCAGATTCTTTCAATCAGATTTGCTAACCCGGTGTTTTGACATGGTTGGTTGTCCTTTGTAAGATATTAAACTTGTGGTGGAAGAATTAATTATTGCGAGAGAAGGATAGAGACAGTGAATAGAATTTCTATAAATCTAGCAAGAAAAGTATGCGAGAGAAGAATTTCATGGCGACAGGAGGAATTTTACCCCACTTCGGCGACAGAAAATAATGTACTCATCCATAAGTTCATGCATCTTTGCCCTTTCAGTTTCCTGGTGTTGCCTCACAATCTTATCGTTCAGTGAGTTTGCTGGAACTCTAGAACCCACTGGAACCAAGAAAAGACCCAAATAAAATTCACTTAGAAAAGGAAAAGGACTGGAAATAGGCAAGAAAAGTGAAATTCACGGTAAAAAATATCAGTCAACTTAGTAACGTTTTAGAACAGTTATCATGAAGAAGCAAATCATTGTCAGGTTTGTCATTCGGAGTTAAAGAAACAAAGTCGGCCAAGAACAATTCTCAGGATCCATAAAGCACTGTCTAATCAGTTTCCAGTCCCCTCAGAATATCCATATTTTGTGAACATAAAGCCTACATAAATTACATGTATTTGGGACTTACTGAAGGGAATATGCTGTGCTGGCTGATGCACGTGAAGGATGCAAATTCTCTTCCCGCCAGAGTTCTGCGAAGCCCACAACAGGATTGCTTTGCCCTCTTTCACATCTTTTCCCACGGCAACGTATATCATATCCTCAGTCACGCTTTCCATCGAATCCTCCAAAGACTCCGTCCTTCTCGACATTCGCCAACAGGTTTAGAAAGCAAATATATCGGAGGAAGTCACCACAGCTATGGAGAAATGGCGGAAGAGCCAATTATGGTAAAACCCTGTCCGAAACACTGAATATGTTTCCTTCCCTTGACCCTATACATCAGAACTCACTCTGCCTTGTTCGGTTTTCTCTTTGTAAAAGTCTTGCCACGTCTCAGCTTCCGAAGAACCGGTGAAAACCTTTGCGGATTCGGGGAACCTTCACTTGTCTCCCGAGGGTCTCTATCGGTATCTTAATAGCATGGACCCGCGGAGTCTGGCATATGCAGAAATGTAGTCTTCAAAGTTTTACTTCATTCGTCTTCCCGGTCTCATCAATGAATATGGACCTTTACCTGTTAAAGTGACAGGGTTGCCGTGAATCTAGCTGGAGTGGGACCAGGGCTCACAGTACATCCATGACTTATAATTAGCTTTTTTATGTAGTAGTGGAATAAAGCATGGTATGTGTAGTATCTAGTGAAAAAAAAAAGTCATGGTGGAGTCTGACGCTGATGTGGACACAAACCTACACCTTTTGTCTTTTGATCATTTTGTCTTTTGATTTGATGTCTGTAATGTAGTAATGTAGAATATATATGGAAGTCCATATCTGTAACTGTGGTTGAGCCATCTTTGGTTCTGTAAAAGTTTGTCTTTAAGCCGTTGGTGTTGTCTTGAATGAAAGGAGAACCACTTTGCTCCTACAAGTTCTTGTTTGTGTCTCTTCTCATATCTTAATTGGATTTTATACCTGTGTTAAAGTTGTATCATTACCGACAAGTAGATATATTATTCACATTTTGATTTCTTCTAACAAAGTTTTAACCAGACTAATAATATTATTCTAATACCACTTTCTTTTACACTTAAGAGGTTGCATAATTTGGATATCTAGATGAACTATGAATGTGAGCAAAAGTGCTGCTGGATTTTGACGCGCCTCATTTTTTCCGCAGTCTGATTTCTCATATTTGGCAAAATATGCTTTCACTTACATGAAGAGCCTGCGCTGCTTAGATTCACAGTTTTTCTCAATGCAAAGGATTTCAGGGACAGTTTCAGAGCCGCCGAAAATCTTATCCCTAACTCTTTGTTGACCCGATAATGTTCTTTGACATCTCAAGCTTTGATTGGAGGACATAAATCCACAATCTGCTGAACATATTTAAGCATTCAACTGCGTGTGGCTAAACAATTGTTAGAATTTCAGTGTCAATTACACGGCAAACTTTACCCAGAAGGTGGTTGAGTATACTGCACCAAGGGTTTTGATTTCATTAGCTTTCATTTTCTTAATGTGGTTAAAAAAATGTTGAGAGCACTTCTTGTCGGTCATGACCAAACCGTCTTTGGCAGCTTCACAGCCATTTTTCTATCTCAATAGTTTGGTTCGCACGACCTTGTAGCTCTTAGTCAATGTTTGGCAGCTTGGCAGCCATTTTTCTGCCTTAGTTGTCTGATTGGTACGACCTTGTCGGCTCTTTGTCAAGATCCAAATGTATATTCAAAAATTTGAAAGGGCTAAAGCAGTGTAACTTGAAGTGGCACCCGCTGCTGACCTCAATTATTTGTGCAAAGTAGTAGAATTAACACGTTGCCCTCACAGCCTACAGCCTGTACTAAGCTTATGGATAAGACACTATTTGCAAGGCCATTCGGCTTGGAAGGTGGACCATTCTTGTAAGGCCATTCGGCTTCTTGCCTTGTATTTTATATAGCTTTTGCAGCAACGGTACCAAGCCATTGGGCAGGGCCGACTAACAGGCCCAAGATTCTGAGCTGGTTTACAAAATCAGCTTTGGTTTATTTACTTTCTATACGTAGTAGGAACTAGTCAACCCGGCTCCGTTTCATCATATTTGTGGCTTGCGTATACTCAGTCTTTATAACGTAAAGCATTCCAAAGTGTTTCTTAGTTTGAGTTTTCAGCCCCAACATTTTACATGGTTCGTTTCCGTGTTTCGGCCATCCACACCAAGATGCTGCAGATTCATTCTCGTGTGGAAAGGGAAGCTGCAGTTCGTTCTCGTATGGAAAGAGTTTTGACCGAATCTCAACACCAAAATTCTACAAGGTTTCTCGTACGTAACTCGTGGACGAGCTCAATAGGTGCAACTCGTCCTCTCTGTTTTTCCCAGAAGAAAAATGAAAGAGAAACAAAGGCATCTCCACACGTAAAATCATATTATTAAAACTTCCAAGAACGTGCAAGACAAACATAACTTTCTGTCAGTTAATGTTACATTTCTCGACGCATCTGAGAAGCAAACAAATTTTGTAAGTTGCAAACTTGTGGTGAACAAGTATCCTCAGGTTGTTCTGCAATTATTTTGATCTCTTGACAATCATTAAATTTAAGAAAAACAGTTGAGAGATGTTGAGACTTTTTTTTTTTTATTCATATGCCCACTCACACACTATTAGTCTGTCAAACTTGGAATTGAAAAGTTTTAAGCAATACCTACTTATCATTGAGTTAGGCACTTATCAACATCGAGACACAAAAAGCATTTAAAGATCTCAACGAGAAAAATATTATCTTTGAGATAGGGAAGTTTCAGATATGAATTTGACTGGTTGACCAAATCGTACGGTGGGGTACTTTACATCTATTGTCTTATGACTTTATTAATTGACCGAATAAATGGCATCTCCATCACAACTTATCAGAAGAAGGAGTAGGGGAATTTATGAGTACAAGTAGAAGGAAGTTGAGATTTGGAGGAAAGTAACTGAGAGAGAACGATGGAAACAAGAGAGATAGAGCTAATATTTGTCAACCAAAATAAAACCAACTAAAACTTGTCTTGGAGAAATACAAAACAAACAAGCTTCCTACACATCGATAACGTTTACAAGCATAATCCTTATATTCACAAAAGACGAAGGCAACTTGCCACACAACCTGCAAGATCATTATTACTTTATAAACAGAAAGTGATTGCTGTTCCAGCAACTTCGTGAAACCGTTGAGCAGATGAGTTGAACTGCAATCCCGTGAGCCTGCAAATCATTAGCTCTGCATGTGGTCTGATTGATGTGATGAGCGTCTCGCTCCACGTTTTGTTCCACGTAGCTCAAGGGCTGTGCGTCAGCTTCCACAAAGGTTCCATCTTGGTGTTGAACGTGGCTCATAATTAATGAGTTGAGGTGGGTCTCATGGTCTAAATGTGTGCTGTTTGGGAGAAAAATAAAAAACTCCCGTAGCCTTACCATTTCACCCTCTCCCTTTTCCACCTTCATGAGAGAGCATATCCATGCGGAATTTTTGTGGAGCAGAGAAAACACAGAGAGAGAGAGAGAGAGAGAGACCGGGAGATTTGAATGGGTGCAGCGTAGATCAGTGCAATTTTGAGTGCAGCATGTGCAAAGGAAAAGAAGGAAATTTGGTAGTCATCTTTATTTAGTTCTTGTATACTTCTTTGTGCTCTTAAAGGAGCATTTAAAGGATGTGTTTGGTAAAGAAGTTTTGTAAAAACTTCTACATATTAGATTGTAAGTAGTGAAAGAAATTCTACCTAACTTTATCGTGGATGTAGGCATTTATTGGCTGATGTTTTCTTGTATAATTTTATATTTGTTCATTTAATTTTTATTGAGCTAGCATCCGAAACAATATTTTGAACTTTATGAAAAGTCCGTTTTGAGCATCAATCCAGGCTCAACTAGGACACAACTCAAATGATTTTGCTACACATTGCACACCGATTTGTTGTTTTACACCACACTTGAAAATCCCATGCATGCAAGAATTGATCATCATTGACTCCAAGGAAATCTTCTGCTTGCTCAAGATATTACGTGAGGTCTACATCCATATCTTGTGGGTGCATCGAGCCTGCATCATTTTCTTGGACAGGTTGAAAAACTGGAGAGGTCGGATCGGTTTTAATTTGTAGAGGCTGATGAAAGTCTTATTAACGGGTTGCTGCAGCTCTTGACCGAACTCCGCCTCTTGAGCAATAGATATTTGAACTGCACCAAACTGACCCTCCGTTGGAGAGGAAGCCATAGACCTGGGGAAGGAGTATCAAACGGTGTATAAGACCATCGCATCATTGCACTATTATCTTCCGGATGTAGCTACTGCTGCATGGGTTCTTCAGGGGGAACAAATTCTGTCGTCGTGATTACCAACCTGTTCAGCATGATTATGTGGAAGTTAGGAGGATGATTCTGTGTCAGCAGAATTACTGCTACTGTCTTAAAAAGTTTCAAGAGGATCCTATCAAAGTTGAAATCACTAGCCCATTAGATCATTACATCAACACTTGAAAATCTACTTATTCTAATCATAACAAATTACGGATAAAAACAAACCTTTGGAATTTATGATAAAAACAAACCTTTTAAACGAGACTAGGTAGAGAATAAATTAATTGATCTATAATTGACGTTATATCATGTATAGGATACTTAATTAGGTGTATAAATGAATGAAAACTAAACAAAATTTTATCCAATACTCTATTAAAATACTCTTATACTTTAAAATATTTTACGAATGATGACAATTTATTGTAAATAATATTCCACTCAAAAGAATATAACAAATTATTGATAATGGGGATAATAAGACTTTTAAACTCTTTTTTCACAGTTGAACAGGTTTAAGAAGACTTTTAATTTAAGTGTTACATAAGCTGGTTATAAAACGACATTTCCAATCATAATAATCAATTTCCAAAACAAGATCATGTGCTATGCAAAGACTTAACCCCCCAAACGTCAATTACCCCTCAACAATCCAAGTGCTAATTCGGACACTTCATTAGCTAAGGCTTCATTCACTAGCCCTAAGCTGGTTATAAAGCGATATATTAGATCTGATTTATTTTATGAACACCTAAGAGCTTATGTTTTTATTCACGTCAAGATGGCCTGCGCGATATAATTGTGTCTGAGTTTCCCTGCTCCGCACCAGAGATCGTCGGATTTTACTCTACATCGTACTGGCTGACAGATCGCTATCTGCCTTCCGTTTTGTACAAGTCGGTGTGGAAAACATGATAACGGCGATATGACTTGAAGTAGACCGAAAAGTCGTCTGCTCGCTGAAATTAATTTTACAGACGACAGCTTTTATCAGAGCACGCAGAGAGCTGTAGACGAAGTTTAAGTCTACCTTCCAGCTTTTCGATTCAAAAATCACATCTCTCACTGTGCCCTTTCCACTAGGCCTACTGTAGATTAATAAAGATTCCGGGAATGATGAAACGTCGTCCTCTTGCCCATGTGATTACCTGCAAGGGCATTATTGGAGGGACAAATGCATGGATAATTCTAAACGAAGACTTGGTGCAGTAGGTCTTCGCAACAGGGCCGAGTGACCTAGGTACTTTTTTTCTTCGATGCAAAACTTTATATAATACCAAAAACTTTGAACCGAATTATGGATAAGAGTCTAGAATGCTACGTGTTTCATCATGGTCTTTATGTCGACATTACTTTTTGCTCCTTTGACCCGTCCACTGCATATGTAGAAATTTTTGCTCCATTGCTCCATATAACTTGTTATTGCTTTGATAATTTATACATATATTGAGAATTTTCGCAATCAATTAATTTTTCCATTTCTCCACTTGCTTATTTAAGAGGAACAATCACTTATAAAAGTGTTAATAAAATTTAAGAATTGATTAAAGAATTTAATTTTAGCACACTTCCTTATTAGCAATACTTTTTTTTTTGTGAAAATGTAAGTGTGCATTAATAAGAAGTAGCATACAAAAGTATAAGGACATATCTTAGAATTACAAAAATTACAAAAATATAGAGGTTGGAAGCCTCTAAATCTCACTCAAAATGACATTTCCTTGTGAGAAATTATGAAAATATAAAGGTTAGAAGTCTCCAATACTTCTTACATGAATATTTATATATAAACAAGAAATTAATGTGTTTCACTATAAATTTATTCAAAAGTAAACCTAAGAGTAAAAGATGTTTTTTTTTTTTATTACAAAAAGGATCTCTAAATAATATTAGATAATGTGAGGCTCATTCTGTACTATTTTTGCAACATGTCACATGACCTCTGATTGTTTTCCTCTCTCAATGATGATTTTCAACAATTCTTAAGATACTTTATCACATTTCATTTTTGTTAAAGATAAGATCAACGTTTACTTCCCTAGTCATAATACAAAAATGAGCTTGAGGACCAATGGTACCATACTTAGTTTCTATTAGCCAATAAAACAACATATTCATGCAAAATTCAAAAATAAAAGAATAATCATAAATTGATTATAAGTGATTATTTTTACCAATACTTGCGAGTGATCGTAGATATTTTCGTCATCCTTTTTGTCTCGGCCTCTTCTACTTCAAACCCCTAGTATATGCTTCTACTTCTTAAGGCCTCGTAACTGGCCTACGTTTTTAGAACCTTGGTCTCTGCTACTCCAAGACTCTATGTTCGGCCTCTACAACTTTATAATTCTTATGGGCCTTTGTACATAAATATCTGTTTCAGAGAATTGGAGAGATTAGAGGGAATGATGAACTATTGGCCTCGGCTTGACGTTTGTAGAATTCTTAAAGTAGCTGTACTCTGTTCCTCTACTCTTTTTCTCTTCTGGATGCATTCTATGATTGAAGTATCGTAGCAAACAGAAACTTTTGGTGTCTTGATCACCTAACAGCGATAATGAACGACATTGGCAAATAAAGTATGATCATTTGATCGACATGGGCTTTATTTTTGTTGTGCTTGGACCATGTTGGACATGCCATTTTGTCTTTCATTTCTTTGTCGATAAAAACAAAAATCCTTGGAAAACTCTACAAAGTGTCCGGTGCACTTCTGTGTAAGAGAGAAATTTCAGCTTCTGTTCTTTGCTAATTGTGCAATTGAAATTACCTTTTTTCATGTTAGTAGGCTTCCTTGATTAAAAAAATAAAAATAAAAAACTTCTTACCCCAAACCTGTACATTTGCAAATACACAACCATATGAAAACTTGGGAGACGAGAAGAACATAGGGCCTTCTCAACCCTAGTGCTTCATTACATGGCAAAAGTAGAACAATTTCTTTCTACGCTGCTTCTTTTGGAGTTCTTTTCTTAATTAAGAATCCTCCCTATCTATTCTAAGTTAGCCAAATTTGGATGATATAAAAATCGTATCTTTTCATATCATACAAAATTTTCTAAGATATATTTTTTAACTTGTACTTATTGTATATGAGTAAAATAAAATAAAAGATGATTTCATAACAGAATAGCTACAACTAGACTTGTAATAAGTTGGATGCATTCTGGATAGTCAAATCTTTTTTGAACTACCTAAGATAACTTGAAACTAAAAATTGTATGTTCCAAATTTCTTTGTTATTTCCCCTCATTTGAACTACCTAAGATTTCTTGAAACTAAGCTACCAGAATAATGTAGCCACATCCAAATCAAGCAAGTCGCATTAGGTTGCTCCATAAGACAAGGAAGAAAAGAACCAGTGGAATAGAAGAGGATTCTTTTCAATCAATATCTGTATCATTTATTTTTGAAAATGTCTTACTATTTACTGTTTTATTAGCCGTGTTGAACTGGACTCATTTAGAATCAAATTAAATAGAAAATGAATAAAGTTGATTTAGAATCATAGCAACATCCTGCATAGAATTCACAATTAGGTGAATACCTGAATCTAAACATAGAACTTCCCTCATCTGCATCGATATTGTTTTATATTTGAGAATGGTTCATGGATGATGACGATTTACAATATGTGTTTAAAGATGATAATCCAATTAAATGAACACAACCATATTATTGGTTCTTAAAAATTTGTTACTTTTTTTTAACCTTATTTTCTCTTAAAAAATAGTTAAGTTATTTTCACAACTGAACATTCATAAAGAAAAAAAAGTCTGAATTCAAATGTTTCAGAAACTGAGTAATGAATTCTTGAAAATAAATGCATGTACTATGCAAAGCACTTTTCTCTTCTTATCAACGCATTCACTGACCAGCGATTCTAATATGAAAAAGCATTTTCAACGCCTTCTGCAATGGACTAAATTTATAGTTTCCAATCTTAAACCACTGCTTTATTTAAATTTAACGATTTCTTTTGAGCATAAATGATCAGGCGCCAATGATTAATATTGTTGATTTTGAAATAAATGGGGGGATTAAAAGTATTGGCCGAGTTCTAGAAGAGACGACTTTCCTCTAAACATCTAGCTGAGCTTGACCAAAGTTGTCCTCATTATCTCATAAATGTTAAAGGAAAAATTTACTGCTTTATACACAATTTAACCAAGGAAAAATATTCCAAGAACTCAATGTGCTTCGTCCCATTAATTTGCATCTAAATTTTTTTTTTTAATTTTGTAATTAAAAAATTCAAATAGAAAGAAGGAAAATCACTCAAGGTTTGAAGATGATTACAATGATGAATCTTGATGAAATGCTTGACAACAATTATCAAAGGATTTAATAAAGTTGAGATTCTAAATTATCTAAGAAAGAGTTTTTGATAATCCGTGAGTTTTGATATAAAATGCACAAAATCTATGGGATATATCTACCCTTGGGTCACGTAAAACTGCAAAAGAATGTCTACCCGTGGCGTTTCTTCTTGTCATGATGCCTGCACTATGACATTGCTATATGGAATCTCAAAATTTCCATATGATGAACCCAATACGTCTAGAGATCACGATTTGGTCTACCTCAAACAAAAAACAAATCTGGCCATTGATTTGAGTTGGAATCCTTGGCGTTTTACGATGATAAGCCAAAAAGTGCGTTTTACTGAAGGCGAATACCATGTGTACTAAAGAGATAAAAAGTGCAATGACTCCAAAGTAATGCCTTCTTCTAATGATTTGCAACTAGAAGAGAGAAATTTCGAGTGATCTTGAAACATATCTATACTTAAATCACAACTTCTGTTCCACTTGGAGGGGACGACAGTGTGATACTAGCCTAAGAAACAAGTGTTTCAAATCTAATTCCTAAATATACAAGGAAGTCCGACTGGTAGCCCAAAAAAAAAAAAAGGCAATTGTGAATTGAGACGTAGAAGATAAAAACGAATAAAAGGGATAAATAGAAGCGTAAGGTTTACTTCCACTAAAGCCCCCTCGGCAAGAATAAACAGAAGTTGAGCTCCCATTTTCCCTTGACCCATTGGAACGAGAAAATGTTTTCTCGTTGCTTGTTGGTAAGATTATCTCCTGTTAATGTCTAATCCACGCATTCTAGTTTCCTAGTGAGACAATGTTGATGACTATGTATATCGGTTTTTGTAATCTATAATCTTTTATGTAATAGAATGTTTCTGGGCGAGACCATTAAATATGAGAAATGAATGAATTTTCCTGTCTTTAAAGATAAGTGCGTGGAAGCCAAGGTCCTAATTAATATCAATCAACACATGCCTGAAATTCATATAAAAACTAGACACCTTCTAATCAAATGACAAAGGAAAAACTGGTATAATATCTACTCAATTTAATACTAACTTTATGAAGGAAGGATAGAAATGCTAAAGTTAGGACGCCACAGAAAAATTATTCCTAGGTGCTTGACATCAGTTATAAATTGAGCTTCAGAGCCACTTTGAGCTCTTACCTTTTTTTCCTTTGCTATTGTTGTCTTCGCCTATGGGATTGACAAATGTGGCACAATATATAGCCATCCGATAGTACTTATTCAAATATAATATTCACTGAATGTTTTGTTAAATATTGTACTCTGTCAGATAGATTCTAATAATAGTTAAAAAATCAAGTCAACAAATATGAAGACGTAGAAGTTGGTTAAGAAAAGAAGAGCAATAATTTTATCATCCTTTAGATTAGAATGAAAAGGAAATGATAGAAATCTTATCATATATCCAATATTCTTCCAGACCATTTATGATTTGTTTATTGCCTGACTTGTAACCTACTTTACTTAGATAGGTCAAAGCATAAGAGGAAGGGAAGCAGGCAAAAAACTCTCCCCGCTAATTTGGATCTGTCGAAATCAGATAAGAAGTCTTTGAACTAAAAAGTCCTCCCAATCGACCGTCAGCGTCACTGATATGTAATTTAGTCGTCAAACCAGTGCGGTGCATGGGCAAAAGAAGCCACGAATTACAGTTTCTGACGTAACATATTCTAAGAAAACTGCACAGAATAAAGTTGTTCTAATCAGTTTCTTGAGCAACGATTAAAGACAGCAAAAGCTAATCCTCTTGATTACATATCTAATCTAAAGCAAGTTTTATTCTTGTCAGCAATTCTAAGTGGTTCCATCCCCTGCCCTCAATGCTTTTCTTTCTTTTTATGTTTCTTGTCCTTGTCATAATCCGTCAATCCAACAAGAGTGTCCGAGTAGCAACAAAAATTTGGTTTGTTTATTACATAACGTATAAGACTAGCAAGGTGTAATGGATTAAAGAGACCTAAGCTAATGCTCTTGATTCGATATTCAAATCTAAAACAACCTTTATTCTTGTCTGGAACTCGAAATTGCTTTATCCTTGGCCTCGTCTACGTTTGTTTCTTTTTGTTTCTTCTTGTCACAATGGCTGCACGCTTAACAGCATCTGCATGTTGTATGAGATCTCAAAATTTCTAATTGATGAATTCAATGCATCTAGAGATCATAATGACTACCAAATAAACAACATAATTGGCTGTTGATTTAAATAGGAATCCTCACTGTTTTATTTTGACAAGCCAAAAAGCATGTCGACATTGAAGGCCGAGTACTATGTCTACTATATAAAGGAAAAGTGTGGTGACTCGAAATGTTGAAAATACGACTGGGCATATTTTAAATTATTAAATTGTTAAAAAGACCAAAGACATGACCTAAAAATTAGTTGGGGGAATATCTTTTATATTCAAACACTGTTTATATATTGTCAACGTAAGATCTTCATCTCTAATATTATTCTAAATAATTTAATGCTTTTTGATTGGGCATCAAGCATCAAAAACTACATTTTTGATGCCAAGTTAAGAAATTTGGCTTTCTATGTCTTCAATTAACTTAAGCTAAACATGTTTTAATATGACATAGTATGTTTAGTGTCCCTAATTTTATACTCCACCTAATGTTAAGATATTCTTCTACAACCATACATGTTGTAAAAGAATATGTAATTATTCCCCTAATAATCATTAATTAAATGATAAGAGTTATTATTTCTCATAATTGAGTCTTCTCAAGAAAATAGGTTACTCCTTTGATGTTAAGATATCTTAACAGATTTATTTTGGTGTGGTAAGCTTAGTTCTTAAGGTAATGCTTGAAGGACTTCCTAAAATTTGTTCTAAAGGAAAAGGAAGAAGAAGAGAAAATTCCAGAGTCCTATGGCCTTATCAAATTTCAATATATTAGATAGAAACTCAAAGTCAAAACAATAAACAACAAAATCTTCACTCCACAGAGAGTAAAATTCTGAAAAGAGCACCCCTTCACAGAAGAAGAAAATCAACCACCACTAACAATTGTTTACTTGACAAAAGTTACATCTCAGAAATGGACAACGATTCAAAGCCTTGATTTGGTTAATTCCCTTCCTCAGCCTTCCTTTTCCATCAATCAATTCTTAAGCTCGGTACCTCCCATCCTTAAAAGTCCATGTTTACGTGGCCCAAAAAGAGATTTAGAGCCATATGATACATAAATCAAGAGATTCTCCTGTAACTCTATAAACAGAATAACCGGGATAGCAGCCAAGGCAGTTATAGCAGCTGGGATGCTTATCGTTCTACTTTGGTAAACCAAAAAACAAGTTGAACAGAAGGAGATGATCATGGCTAGTAAAGAAATGGTGAGGATAACAAGTCCGAATTGTAACCTTCTAAGTAAAGATACCATGGAACCCCCTATCCTATACCGAGAAATAAGAACTGTAAAGAAAATTAATATCGATGTTGAAGAAAACATTAATGCAATTGCATTTAATGTGAAAAATATTAAAAATAGATCACTTCTCAAAAAAAGAGGAGTGCCGTTATCTTGTTTATTTCCACCTGGAACAGTGATGGTTGCGGCAAAAGACACGGTGGCAATCAATGTTGCTATAATTGTTGAACTTTTTGCTACGTCTCTCATCCATTTTTCCTCCTCCTTTTGTAATCCTTCATGTGTTTTTATAAATAGAGCATGTGGTGTTAGGCCATCTGAATTCTTCAGTTTTGCATGTCCAGGTGGTATCATGACTTCAATCTCCTACAACACACAAGTTGTAATTAAATAGTAAAAACTTAAGCATCTTATATGTAACTAAAAGGAGGAATTTAGAATGTTAACGATGCACACCTTAAACCACGACAACTCTTGGTCCATTTTAAAGGATGCCCCTGGTATGGCCTTTAGTCCATGTTGAGGAGCCAATTGTGCCGCAAAATGCAGTGCGCCATTATAATTTGCATCAAAAGTTGTCGCAATTATATCAATTAAACTGACTATACTGGCTTGCCGATTTAAGATAGCAACGTCAAATAAATTCAGTCCATCTTTATTTTGCTCGGAAATGAGATCAGGACAAGAACGAAGAATAGTGGTTAAAAATCCTACGTTCCCTAATTCTGCGGCATAATGAACAACAGGGACTAGTTTGGCAACTTGGTGCATGAACTCTTCTTCTGGTAATTCTTCAATTTGTCCCCAAAGATTTTTAACCAATTGATGGGCCAACGTTTGCATGACATCATGATTATAGGCCCATCTGAATCCTGTGTGAGATATTATATGAAATCAAAAATTAAAAATTATTAAAAAAAGTCTAATATGAAAAAAAATGGAATAAAGGGACCAAAAGAAAAAGAGAGAGAAGTAAATGCTACCTTAAAATAGGAAAAACAAAATTAAGAAAAAAGGCTATTGAAAATGCTTTTTTTTTTTTAAAAAAAAAATGTATATGTAAAGGAAATAGTTGCAAATTTAAATGTAGATTTGAATACATAAAATATAAAAAAGGGTTTATCTCGTTACAATTTATCAAATTTCCTTAGGAAACAATTATTATTTAAAGATTTGATGATATCTAATCAGATTACTTTCCCATTTCAAAATGACCTGAATAAATTGGTCATTAATTCTCTGCTAACATATTAGATCTAAGTACTTGAAAAATAGTTACATATATGCAGGTTAGAAAATCTGGGTAGGAAAAAAAAACTCACGAGAGTTCAAGTATCTTTTCCAGCGTGATTGCTCACTTGTGCTACCAAATGCATCAGATTTTTCTGCCAAACATTCCAACGCTGTCCTACCAAACAAATCCTCGGCAGTTGCCAATATTGGATCATTTTTTAGAACTTCCAATGCTAGATCTGTTCATTACCAACGATGTCAAAGTAAAATATCCATCACTTTGATGAAATTTCAATTATATTCATTTCAGTCTAATCGAAGTTCCTATTATATCTTGAAAACTATTTTAAAGGAATTGTCTCAAATTTACAACTAGTGAGATGTAGAACATACCATACATATCCACAGTAATTGCCGCAGTAAGGACGTTGATTCGACTAAGAGAATCCGAACCTTTTAACGGAGTCACAGCCAATAGGTAGGACACCAAACGTCTTTTACGGTGCACAATAGCATAGTAGATTGGTAGAAAGTGAAAATCATTACTGATGGATGGCAGCGTCATATTCATCTCTCTCATCTTCTTGGCAGAATCCATGTTTCCTGATATAGCAGCAAATGAAAAGGCTGTGCTTCCGCTAGCAGTTGTCAATTCTAAGTCATCCTCAGTCATCCGTTTCATCACTTCTTCTGCAAAAGCAGTGTGTTTTCTTGCAACTGCAATGTGAAGAATTGTCTCGCCGTCTCCAGTTATGCTGACTCGAACACCGTTTTGATATGTGTTAAGTATAGACTCAGCAGCTTGCCAATCACCTTCTAAGGCAGCTTTTCTGAGGTGAACTTTCTCTCGGATGGGAATATTTTCTTCCCCTATGAATTTTTGGAAAAATGAAATATTAGAGAATCTTCTAACCGTACATGTTTCCGCAAGTCATGAAACAGCTTATCTCATGAACTTACTCACCAGTTTTCCGAGGTATGTCAGAACTGGGCTCCTTTGTTTTCCAGAGGCTTTCCGTAGGGACGTTGGAGTTTGGTTGCTCCGCATCCGAGTCAATTTCTGCAGAAATATCTGACTTGTCTTCAGGTATGCTGATACGATTCTCTTCCATTTTTCCCTTCCCTTGTTGTGATGACGGAAATGAATTAATACATAATTATAACAGAAAAAAATTAATTATCTTAGTAGATGAATAATAATAGTACAAACAATTAATAATAATCCATTTAAAAATGGAAATAAAAGAATGATAGTAATGATGAAATGAAAATTGCTACCGCAACATAAACAGTAATCGTTCAGATTGATAATAAGTGCTAGTCACCACTTCTAGAATTCTAGCTGTAACAAAGTGAACTTTGGAGCTTCTGGAGCAAACACTTAGTCTCCGAAGCGCCTGCTCTTCGTTTGCCTGTCTTCTATTTCTTCGATTTGTTCTCGTTATTTGCTTGCCTTTTGGGGATGGCAAGGTTTGGTGCTTTATATAACCGTCGTATCATGCCCATTCAACCACTCATGTGTTTAGTTCATGTGAATACATGTGGACAAGAGAAAAAGAAACCGCACTTGTTTCATTTTCATCTAAGCTACTTCTTGATATTTCTCAGAATTAATCTCTCGAAATCAGCCAAGCTCCAGTGAGCACCTCCTGAGACAAGCTGAGGTGGAGGATCCCATTATAAGAAATAATGGAGTACCATAATAGCAAATATGAAGCCTGCCATTGAGCATTTTTACAAGACGTTGAAAACTCTTACTTTCTCAATTCTACCCATTAAAAGTTGAGAAGTGGGGCCTGTGGAGCAGCGAAAGTAATCCTAGGTTTTGATAGCCAGCCTTGCAGAAGCGTCATGCATTTTGAACTTTTTTGTTATGTAATGCTTTGGTAACCAGCAGAGAGGAATAACATTTAAGATCAACTTAGTCATCAAATCAAGGTAACGTCTAAAAGCTAGTTGCAAGCATTAAGGAAGACTCTAGAATCCACTTGCAAATGAAGCAAAGCCCGAAAAGGTAGAATCGAAACGACAGCCCTTTCTTGGCTCTCAATAACATATAAGATTAGGATAAACAACGTTAGAAATAGTAAACCAAATAAATTATGCAAACAACCACAAGGGAGTAGCTTGTTTTGTTTTATTTTGCCCTAAAAAGTACGCATTTTGATCTAAATTAAATTAACTCATGTTCCAAAACTTAATCCTCGCGCTTAAACACGCCATCATAAACCACCAACCACCCTCTTGTTCTTTGCAACATGTCTTGTGATGGGTTTTGTTTTCCTTTCTTGATCAACGTTTATAACAATTCTTAAGAAATTTTATCACGTGTCAGTTTTATAAAGGATGGAATATGTTATTTAAGGAAGCTCTAATAACAAATTAGAGAAAGTTGAATAATATCTTCCCTTTGAAGACACGTGTTTTAACAATAGATTAATGTATAGCGAAAGTAGACTAAATAAATATTAAACAAAGACTAATATTATGTTGGTCTCTTAAAACTAGGTTTGAAAAAAGAAAAAGAATGAAAGAATTAAAAACAAGAAATTATTGATACCTTCCAGCCGACCTAATACATAAAATATTGCTCGAAGTTTGAACTATATTATCGGTGGCTGTGAATTATATACCATTATCCAGTTCAAGGAAAATAATTAAAAATGATTTCTCGAGAAGTGAGTCATAGGGGACGTTTATTTCCAGTTCAAGGAAATTATTGATATCTCGAAGAAAGCAAATAGATAATCTATTTCTTTCGTTCGTTCGTTCTCTCTTCTTTCTTTTTTCTTTCTTCTGTTTTATTCTTTTTCATTTTCTCCTTATAATTTCCTTGAATGTGCTTAGCGAAATACTTAAGCGCGGTTCGAAATGAAGTTGCAAGAGAAGGCATACCAAATAACAAATACCAAATAATAAACTCTTCCATGGTGCATAGGAAATTACTATCATTAGCTTCAACCTCAACCAAGTGGTCTCCGAACCAGAAACAGGAAATGATGGAATGGAGACGATATTTGTTAATCGATACTCCTTCACAGACGCTCACTCCTGCAGATTTCATACCACTTGCTATTTTTATCAAGCATGATTTGATCACTTTGCTTATTCACATTTTCTTCATTCCTTCATTCCTTTTAGAAAAAAAATAAATAGAAAATAATTGCGTTGATTCGAGTGACATTATCTCACGTCTAGTATTTTGAGTTAGCTTCATAAAAGATCAACAACTGCACGAATTGTTATTATATTTAGTAATTTCCACATCAGGAAATATTTTTATGGGTGATGACAATTTCCGATTGTGCCTTTGAACATGACATAATTTCAACAAGTATATAAATAAGCTTTTAAGGAAGATTGATACACAAATTCTTTGGGATAATTATGTAGGTAGATGCTTGCAAATTAAAGAATTAAAAGTAAAAAAAAGTAACTTTTGCGTATCGAATTTTCTTCCACATACCTAAAGAATCCAATTGCCGTGTAGTGTCTTGATCAAAGAAATTCCAACAATGCTACCATTTGGGTCCTAACAAATATAAAATTTTCATTCAAAGCAAAAAAATCAAATAACAAGAAAAAAAAAAGAGTTATCCTTTCTTCATTTCTAATTGCTTCATAGCTTCATAGCTTCATAGTGTTGTGGGTATCCTCCGGCATCACCAACAGTTTCTCCACCATGTCTAGCACATTTTATAGGATTAAAAGGCACTGAAGAAGATAACTCCGACTAGATTTCCTTGCTTTATCCTTATAAACGTTTGTCACATGGAAAATATTCAACTCTTATACCATGATATTAGAACTTGGGTTAACTAATTCATTCTATCCCCCTTACCTCTCAGTCTTTGTTAGTATTGAGATGACCTTTTAGTAGCATGGAGGTGTTAATGACCATAGTCCCCCACATAAGGATATAATTATGAGGTAAAATTTAAATAAAATGAATTATTATCTAATTCATAAGTTAACATTTGGGTTGAATTTAAGGTTTTCTAACAATGTTAATAGCACTTCAATCACTTCTCCTTTTCTTGCTGCCTTCTTTTTTTCATCGAAAAAAATAAATACAAAATAGCTGTGTTTGTACCGAATGAGCATGCAATTATGTTTAGAATAATTAATTAGATGAACAAAAGAACGGAAATCATACCAAAATTATCATCACTCTGCTATATTGCTTTTCTATTTGGAAAGATGATGTAGGTGATGATGATTTACAATATGTGCTTTCAAACATAACCTCCCACCCAAATTTTCTTCACAGTGAAATCAAAATGTGATGTCAACAACAAAAATACACACAAACGTTAAGAAAGATTGATACACGAATTCCTTGTTATAACTTATAAAGGTAAACGTTTGGAAATTAATATGGAGTACTATGATAGAAATGCCAAGCTAACGGGTTACAGATTGCAAAGGAGAGAAAAACCACATCGAGCGTCGAGCTAATAAATAACAATCTTAACGAGAACATTCACGATTTGGATTCTATCCATTACAAGTTAAGAAGTCAAGGTAAACGAAGTTTTTAATTTCCAGCCTTGCAGGAGCGTTTGTCGTTTCTGGTGGAGTATTTCGAGTTGTTTTCTTATGTTTTATAACAGATAAATGCATGGGGAAGTGATATGTTTAATATAAACTTCAACTACCAAAACATGATAATGTTTGAAACTTGGTCGTAAACGTTAAAAAGACTCGAATCCACTTGGAAGCGGACCAAAGTCCTTAAATCGAAAACTTTAAGTTTATTCAATTCCAGCACCTTCGTGGCTAAACGGGATGAAAAACGTAAAAGGAACGCAAGCAATCACATGGAGTGTTCGTTCCTGTCTGGACCTAAAAGGATGCATTTAAAGGATAGAATATGTTAGCTGAGGAAGATCGAATCATATCTGTCCATTTAAGATACATGTCTTAACAATAGATATGTTTGCAGTGAGAGTTGACTGAATAGACTAGTGTTATCTTGGTCTCTTGAAACAAGGTTTAAAAATGAGTTAAAGAATTAAATACCAGGAAATGTACATATCAAGGACAGGAGATGACATTTATTCTTGGCTTTCAAAAATGACGTATAAACTTAGAATAAATAACGTCGAACGGAGCAAACTGAATAATAATTACATGGGAGTATTTTGTTTTGTTTTATTTTGATCCAAAAAAATGTATTTTGATTTAAAATAAATTATTCATATAATGAACCACTAACTACCATATTGTTTTACGCAGCATGTCAGGTGATGCTTTTTGTCTTTCCATTCTGAGTCAATATTTTTAAAAATTCCTAAAATATTTTACGATGTGTCAGTTTTTAATAGTTTTAAATTCTTAAAAATGAGCGTCGGTCACCAAGTGGATCACATTATACAAAAATGAACTCAAGGTTTGAATTTGTATTAAAAAAAAAAGGAAAGAAGAAAGTATGTCTGGTTAGTGTGACCTAATAAAAAAACATATTCAGGCAAAAGTAAAAGTTAAAGGATAATGATAATACTAAAAAGATAAACTGTTAAGTTGTGACGATAAAATAATTGCAGTGGATCAGGATTTTACTCGTTACGAATTAAGCTTCAAAGACTCTTGAACATTAGCCTATGTTCCTGCGTCATTCCCGTTATGCCAATTTGCCTTTCCTTCTTTTATTCATTCATTTCTTATTCGTATTTTGCTTGGGATAAGAAAAAAAGGTAGGGGGAGTCCCCTGGCTCAATGGGAATTGAGTCAAGATCCCTAACCCACAAGTTTACTGGGTTAGGGGTTTGAATCCCCTCCCCCTCCATGTGTGTGTAAGCTATAAAAGAAAAAATGAAAAAAAAAAGTAGAACACAATTGCATTGATAATGTATAAGTGTGATATTATCTTTATTTAGTGGAAAGGTAAATTAGGATTAAAAGAATTTAGTGTACAGAAGCAAAAGTGACATATCCCATCGTTGTGAAAGTTATGAAATTTATAAAAATAAAAAAAAAATTGAAAACATCTAAATCTCACTTAAAATGATATTTTTTAGGAGAATTTTATATTTTGAAACATGATATTATCTTAAGAACATTTAATTAGGTTTATAGATGAACATACAACCATACATGAGATGATCCTCATCTCTACTCTAGTAATTTTTAATTTTGAAAATATTATATGGGTGATGACAGTTTATGATATGTACTTTTCAACATGCCATTCCAACTAAATTTTCTTACTCATATGAGAATATAATTTCAACAACAAATTACTAATGAAGGTTGATAACTGAATTCCTTTAAGTAACTTATCAATGCAATTGTAGAAGGTTGTAAAATAAAGAATAAATAGGCAAGTCTACTTCAGTTTAGCTTGTACTCCCAGAAACCTATTTTCGCCTCTGCTAAATTCCGACGCTCTCAGGCGCAACTCTTCTGGCTCAACTGGAACAGACTACCGAGTTACTGTTCTTCATTCGGAAGCTACTGTTTAGTATTATGTGCTTTCAAATTTGTAGATGATGATGATATTACACATAAATGTTTCAAAATACACAAAATACTAACATTGTACAGAAGAAGTGCTGAAAGAACGCCAAGTTTGCATATTTGGAGGCATATGCCCTTTCTCTTGAAGTAGATTTAATGTATTTTCATCCCTTCTCCATATGAGTTTAGGATAGGAACATAGAATAATTGTTAAAAATTCTATATTCCCTCATTTGGCAACAGTATGAAAGACAAAGAGTTGTTTGTTAATGAGATTCAAAAATTGTTCCTTTGGCAATTTTTGAATCTGTCTCCACAGTTCTTCCAACTAGTTGATGGGCAAAAGTTTCCATGAGAGCTTTACTGTATGCTCCTTTGAACCCTATGATTAGAAAAGTTTTTTTTACCAAGTTAATCTGATAAATATTAATGACTTCTATTTATAGGATTGACTTAAAATAAGAGTCCAATTTCATTCATGATATATCAAAACAAAATGATATGATGGATTAGAAAATTTAACACTTACTTGGATTAGAGATTCTATAAAGTTGATAATTTTAAAAAAATGAAAAGGAAATATTATCGAAATAAAACATGCAATGAAGCAAACAATGGAGTGTTCTTTATAGAAGGAGAAAAAAAAAGGCGTATGTCTATAAGAAAAGGCTAAAACTTAGACAACAAATTGATACATGACAAATAATGAAAATAGTTTATCTTATTACAATTTTCCAAAACACTTAATGGAGACATATCATCTAAGAGTTGGATGAGACTCGATGAGATTATCTTCTTGCTCCAAAATAAGTAAAGTAAACCCAACAATAATTTTCTATTGACATATAAAATCAAGTACTTGGAAAATATTTGCATATATTCAAGCAGGAAAGTCTAGGTTAGAGAAACGCCAAGTTTTGAGTTTTCTCCAAACTTTACTTTTATGCTCCAATGGTCTTGTTACAAACCAATAATAATAATGTATATAATTGTAGCTAAAGTTTCTTTGACACCTTAAGTGATTGATTTTGATGGAAGCTGACAATGCTACTTTACTTTTTTAGCTTTTGGAGCACTGGACACTTTTTCTGTCTAGATGGCATTCACGGGTCTTCTTCTCCGTGTTACCCTTGTCGTTGGCATTTTTCTTAGGCTCTTGATTTTGATGATGGCAACGATGTGTGAAAGCCAAGCATGTGAAAAGAAGGACCAAGTTAAAGGTAAGGAGTAGGTGGTAGGTCATAGGTGAACAATGTGCCACCAAAAGCTAGCTGCTTCGAAGCCAGAAATCTGAAAGATAAGTTGGTCCACACTTAGCATGAATCTTGCAATTATCTTCAAAATAGACGATTATCTTTCTTTTTTTTTTTCCCGATTCCATTAAGCGTCAAATATCTTTCTACATTGTATTTTCCAAGCCTCTCCTAACCAACTTTATTAAGAAATCTCTGGACCTTAATTGATATAAAATATCATATATGATTTAGTGCAACAGCATTTTTTAATTATTTTATCTGAAGAGGTTTTTGGTTACTTTTGTTCGATATTCTTGCAACGCTTGCTGGCACTTCCGCTAGTTGCGTCAGCCAGCTGACGCAATTGACCTTTGCTATTCGCTCTTTTGCTTTCGCCCCTCTGGCTCTCAATCGTTGAGATGGAGTATAATAAATAAATGACCCCGCAAGCGATAATAACTCCTCAACAACCTAAGTACTGATTCAGACATTTCACAAGCGATATAATTGTCGGACTTTCCCTGCTCCGCACCAGAGTTTGTCGGATTTTACTCCACTTCGTAATGGCTGACAGAACGCCATCTGGGTCAGCCTTCTCTTTTCTTTTTCAGCTTCTGAGATATACGGACGACAGCGTTTATCGGAGCATGCAAACTGCAACAGATAGTGTTTCCCGTGTTGCTTTGATTTTTTTACTTTTAAAACTTTATAACTAAAACTAAGATATCGTAATCTATTAGAATCATTGCTCCTTAAAAAATATTTTCGTGGATGAATGTTTTCGATAATTTTAGCGGATCATTGCCTTTTCTAGGTGAATAATAAAACGAGATATCAAATCTAAATAATAACTTTCCGAAACAAGATCATGTTAATACCCCAAACGATAATAACTCCTAAACAACCCACGTACTGATTCGGACATTTTATAATCTAAGGCTTCTTTAATGCCCCTAAAATTCACTAGCCTTAGCTGGTTATAAAGCGACAGCTTAGGTCTGATTTATATCATGAAGACTAAAATGCTTATGTTTTATACAGGTCAAGCTGGACTCCACGATATACTCGTCGGATTTTGCCTGCTTCGCACCAGAGTTTGTCGGATTTGTACTCTATTTCGTAATGGCTGACAGATCGCCATCTGGGTTTGTCAGAGAACGTGTGGAAATCATCATAAAAGAAGGAAAAGACTGATGAGGGAGATCTCTGTGGGGGATGTAGGCTGGAGCAAGGGAAAAGCCAATCAAAGGAAAGCCAGGAGCGTAAATAGGATTTTGGCTGATCTCAGGATCCTTTAGCTCCTATCCCCCAGTCAATAGACAATGATAAAACCGCAGAACAACTAGTGTTCGTCTAAGCGTGCTACCGGCGTTAGTGTTGCGGACTTTAAAAGCTTACCGAGATATAGGAGATCTTTCCTCTCCACTTACTCAACTTCCGTGCCGTCAATCGTTTGGCTTACTTGGATTCCTCATCTATATCCAATCCCAACTGGTCCCGTTCCCAATGGGAGCTAATCAGCTATCCCCTGCTTCATGGGGGTAGTCCCTTTCTATCTTATTAGTCTATTCTTATTGGTTTATGACCCGGCCTCGGATCCGGGGCTCGAAGCAAGGTTCTCTTCCTTTACACATTCTTCTGTCTCTGATACCTCTTCCCATCTGCCTCTTTCCACGGGCACCCATTACGTTTCCTCCTTTACCTTACAAAGGCCGCCTTAACGCCGTATCCAAGAGACTGACCTTTATCCTATAAATCTTGGATGTACAGATTCGCGCCTATTATATTAAAAAAGGGCACTCCAACACCTGGAGGAGATTTTCTGTTCTGGAGTTACAGACAAGGAACTCCATTCTGTTGACTCTACTAGATAGAATAGAACCCGTTTTTTTTATACTTAAAAGAAGAGTTTGATCCTGGCTCAGAAGGAACGCTAGCTATATGCTTAACACATGCAAGTCGAACGTTGTTTTCGGGGAGCTATGATCGCTAATCTACTAATGCCGTTGATTTCGCCCCTTAGGCTAAGGCTGAGGAAGGGCTTGAGTCAGGCTTTCTCAGAGCTTTATCGGGCTTTCTCGGTCGCTAGCGAAAGTTCATGCTTGCTGTCTTTCAAACCTCTCTGCAATAGAAGTCATCTCCAACAAAGCAGCTGGTCCCAATGCATGCTTTTAACAAGACAGATCGGGAAATGGCGACGTATATCAAGTAGATGCCGGTTCCTCACAAACTGACTTGCTTTCAACCCCACCTGCCAGAACATCAAGATCTGATAATTGCGTACAAAAGGAAGTTGCTGGTTCCGGACCTGACTCGGAAAGTCACCCTGACCTTTAGCTTTTTCTTGTCTCGGTCGATATCAGGTGAAGCAGCAGGCGAGAAAGAAGAAATGAGATGTCCTGACCTGGTTGGTTCTCTTTCTTCTTGTGTTGTGTCTGCTGTCTCCACTTCCCTGAGTGAGAGGGTCAGCCCCTTTTCATTAAACGTAGAAGAAGAAGAGATTGGCCTTGAGCTATTCTTCTTCCTCTCGAGTGAAAGCCTAGGTTTAGCCGGGGATACATAATCAATGAATCAATTCGATGGCGGTTTCCTTCCCCCGCTTAATCGGAATCCCCTTTTCTTCCTTGGTAGTTCCGTGGATCCGAACAAAGTGGTTCCAACGAACCGGGTAAGGTATGAAGCAGCATTAGCCTCAGAATCCACATCTGAATCCCCCGTAGAAGCAGAGGAATCTGGATCCGATTGCTTCATATGAATCATACAAAGCAGCTGAGGGATCCGAAACGGGAGAATAGGACAGTACACTCCTTTTTCCAGGAAGGAAGGCAGAACGAGGCCTTTTCAGCCTGACCCGATGAAGAGGGGATTTCTAAGATAGGGTTATAGTCCTATCAATAGGTAGAGTCGCTCGGTAATAAATAGCCCTACCCCTCTTACCCTGTGAAGTAACCGAAACCCTATTTTCTTTGCTCTCCTCTGGATGATAAGTCTCCGAGTAATAGTCCAAGTAGTGAGCGGTCCAGGTGGAAGCTCGTTGTTGCGCTTAGGTTACGCTTTCCAACTATCAAACAAGACTACGAGGATGCTGGGGAAGGACACTCTCCTTCGGTCTTTCCGCTTTCGATGGATGCTGAGTCTCATTGCCATGACGGCGAGGGGCATCAGGCTCCCTGAAAATCCTTAGTCAGTCAGAGTCTAGTTCTATTGCCTAGCAGAAGCCTCTTTCGCATGATTCTTTCTTTCTCCGTTCGATCATTCTCCACACTGGAATTAGGAGGGGATTTTCTTCTAAGCTGAGCTGGCTAGACTCTTTCTTATGGAAATTGCGTAAAGAAAGAAGAAATTCTTCTTCCTTTTGATAGAGAAAAAGGACCAACGAGGAGCTAGGTAGGTACGGCCGATACCACAATACGGGTATCTTATCCTGGGATAAGAAACAAATAGAAGGAACATATCGAATTCATTCTATTTGACCCACTACGGTCGTGACAGGTTGACCATTGTCGTCAACTAGGAAGACCTCAGTCAGCTTCCCGTCAATGAAAGCTGGTGACTTCTGTTCCAACTGAACTGGGGACGGTCAGGTGCACCCATTGGACCCTGGAGCCAATGTTCTACATACAGAAGGACTGCACACAACAAAACAAGAAGAATATGTTAATATGCCACTTAACATACCTAACGAGCGACTGATTGAGTTTTTCGATAAACGATTTTATATGATAATTAGTGTATTGGTCCTATTATTTATTTTTTAGTATATTTC
>CM052348.1:1539484-1585272 GCA_028551395.1 Casuarina glauca
CGTCTTCAGGACGATCTAGTCACAGGTTTTCACTTCTCAGTGAGTGAAAGATTTGTCCCCGGGTGTACGTTGAAAGCTTCTATAGTAGAACTCATTCGAGAGGGCTTGGTGGTCTTAAGAATGGTTCGGGTAGGGGGTTATCTTAAGAATAAAGAAGACGAATAGAATCTAATTCATGTTCATGCTAACAGAAGAGCGGATCCAATACCAAGACGACTTCTTTCTCAGGAAGTGCAGCAAGTACTTTAGGAATTTTGGGATATCATGCCCCACGAGTGAGTTGCCAAGTGCCCCCATTGAGGGCAGTCTACCACAAGATCGAGTTGGAGCCTGAAGCCAAACCCCAACTACTTAGACTGGAGCTGGGTTTAGCGGATGGCCCCCCCAACTAGCATCTATTAGTTAAGGGGTGTGGTTCCAACAAAAAACATCTTATACAACTACAAATACAAACTACAAAAAGGGAATATTTCTAGATTTCACATCTAATTGAATTGTAGAGGAATATGATAATCTCCCTCGTGAATTATTCGAAAGCAACCCGTCGGATTGACGTTTTATCTTATTTTCAGTTTCTAACCCGAAACCACCAATAATGGGGAGAACCCTTATACTATTACATACAGGAATTTTAGAAATTTTCTATTGAATGGTATATAACATCGACAAGCAACAATAAAATCAAAAAGAAATTATCTAGCACTCCATTTCGATACTGATTGTGGGATTGCGTTGCTGTGTCAGAAGAAGGATAGCTATACTGATTCGGTATACTCTAAGGAGACCCTCGGTACACTATTGACGATCTCACAAAGATTTCAGTGAATTTCCCATTTACTGATTTCATCTTTTACGAAATCGATCCCCTTTTCTTTTCTTTTAACTGTACAAGAATACGTGGAGCTCGGCATGTCTGGAAGCACAGGAGAACGTTCTTTTGCTGATATTATTACTAGTATTCGATACTGGGTCATTCATAGCATTACTATACCTTCCCTTTTCATTGCGGGTTGGTTATTCGTCAGTACGGGTTTAGCTTACGATGTATTTGGAAGCCCTCGTCCAAACGAGTATTTTACAGAGAGTCGACAAGGAATTCCATTAATAACCGGCCGTTTTGATCCTTTGGAACAACTCGATGAATTTAGTAGATCTTTTTAGGAGGCCCCAATGACTATAGATAGAACCTATCCAATTTTTACAGTGCGATGGTTGGCTGTTCACGGACTAGCTGTACCTACCGTTTCTTTTTTGGGGTCAATATCAGCAATGCAGTTCATACAACGATAAACCTAATTAGAATTATAAATCTATGACACAATCAAATCCGAACGAACAAAATGTTGAATTGAATCGTACCAGTCTATACTGGGGTTTATTACTCATTTTTGTACTTGCTGTTTTATTTTCCAATTATTTCTTTAATTAAAAGAAGAAAAGAGAATAATAAACAATAGAATACTAGAGATTCTCTTATCCCATTCGGAAGGATATCATCTCATAATTATCTATGATCTGCTCACCCCTTTGTCAAGTCGCGTCCGAGATTTACGGGCTCACTCGCTGAAATTAATTTCACGGACGATGGCTTTCATCGGAGAATGCAGAGAGCTGTCCAGGAAGTTCAAGTCCACCATTCGCGCTTTTCGATTCAATAGTGTACATCGCTCACTGTGCCCTTTTCACTCGGTCAATCGTAGATTAATAAAGATTCCGGGAATGATGAACCGTTGTCCTCTTTCCCACTTGATTGCGTGAAACAAATGCATGGATAATTCTAACGAAGACTTGGTGCAGTAGGTCTTCACAACAGGGCCGTCTTCTTCTCCGTGTTTCCCGTGTCGCATTGATTTCTTTTACTTCTGAAACTGCATAACCAAAAGCTAAGATGTCATAATTTATTAGAATCATTACTTCTCAAAAAATGTTTTTGTGGATGACTATTTTCAATGATTTAGCGGAATCGTTGTCTTTTTTTTCTACAAGAATCATTCTAACTTTGAATTGTTCAAGCAAATTATTGTTACTTTTTATCTGTTTCTTCGTTGAGCTGTCATTTCAGTCATGTTCTTACTTTCGGTGAAGACTCTTATTTTGCCATTTTCCACCGGAGTCTCCAATGCTCTTCGAAGACATAAAAGATCTTGATGATCTATTATGTATTGAAATGGCTGACACATGGAAAGGAGTGGAATCTTTGTCCTGCATTATGATGCATTTGTGTGAATTGCTACTCCATTTGGTTGCTTGAAAAGATGGTGGAGAATATGTGTTAAACTTTCATGTGATGCCATATACTTGCTTCTTTTTAGTTGTTTTCTAATTTTGTGACCCCGAAAACCCGGTTGCTGTCATGATTCATACGGGGAACTTTAAGATTTGCATTGATCATCAAATGTTTACAATATTCACAGATGAGATGAGGATAAGAAACACTTTATCGTGGTGTGAGCGCTCCTTCGAAGAACTTTGAACCAGATTATGAATATTGGGCAGGTGCAGTGGGAGGCCAGTAGAAAGCCACGTATTACCTAGTGTCGGAATCACCTGTCTCCTGCATATTCCCTATAACTTCGTTGTGTAGATCAATTTCCACATAACTTGTTATTGCTGTGATAATTTATACATGTGTAGAAAATTTTTGCAATAAATGGATTTTGTCCATTTTGTCACTTGCTTATGTAAGAGGAACAATCAATTATTATAAAGTTAATCTCTTTTCAAAATTGATTAAACTAGATCAACACAACTCCTTATTAGCAATACTTGTTACATGAATATTTATATATAAACAAACAATTATTTTGTTTTATTATAACTTATTCAAAATTCAACTTAAGAGTAGGAGATATTTTTTTTAAGAAGATTTCTAAGTAATATTAGATAATGTGAGGCTTGTATCATATTATTTTTAATACAATTGGTGCAAAAATACTCATATGAACAAATACAAGAGTTTATGATTTATTCATCAAGCATCAAGAGTCTTTCTTGTTGTGTGTGTGTATGTATATATATATGATAAATAAAAGAATATAAATAACCTCACAAGCCAACTAAAACTAGATAACTCCATAATTGTTTATCATTACAAAAATAAGCAAATAAGAAGAAAGAAGGTTTAATCTTTTGCTTTGCTCCAAACTTTTGTTCTTAGAGGATACCTCATAAGCCCATTCTGATTTCGTGGACTTTATGTACGAGACCAAGAATGAGTCCATTCCTTCTGGGCCAAGGGAAGATGTTCCATATTCTTTCGAGGGGATCGTAATTACCGAATGAGTTTATTGTGTATGTTGCGTATTTCAAATCGTCCAATCATACTCATATCATGGGAAGGTGCAGTGAATTTGTACATAAATTTTAGTTCAGGAGGTCATATATTCAAAGTTAGTCCATCTTGGGACAACCGTAGATGCACAACCAACTAAGCGGCGTTACCATAATTGTCTCGACACAAGCTCTGGGAAATAGCAATACCAATATGATGAGGACCCAAAACAACTATAATGCATGTGAATTAGTTCAACAGATGAAAATGAGTAAATTTTCGATTTCAAACCGGCCGATTTCAAAGTTGACAATTATTGAACCGTGAAAATTACATATTTTATTTTATGTGAATGAGTTTTCTAGGTGACCAATGTTCGTTCTCTTTTTCCTTTTTTCCCCTGCGGTAGATGAGGATGATGCAGATGCATCTCAAGCTTTCTCTTCTAAAAGGAGGAAGATTTTTGAGATTGTTGCAAGATTCCTTTTTCTTTTTCCCTTCTTTTCCCCCTATGCATAGATGTGTATACTAAAGAGGGCTGAATTCCAACAAATAGCGGCCATAGAGCCTGAAGGCTCACATCTTCCCCTGAAGGTGGCCTTTTGACGATGATTCACTTGTGAAAATGTCTCGATGTCGTGCCTTTTGGCTTCTTTAAAGGGCATATTGATATCATGTTCTTCCATTTGTGAGTCTTGTTTCTTGTAACGGATGAAAAATGAAAACACGTGATTACAAACATAAAATACTTATTTAGGTTGACAGATAAAGGAAAATAGTACAAAGAATTCTCAAATTTTAAATATCCTAAATTGATGAATAACCATTAACTAAATTTTTAAATATCCTAATTGTGTTCAACTACCAAAGATGATTGGAGGTTATTTGGTAATTAAACGAAAGCATGGGAGTAGTTGCAATAATTAAATCATCATTTTCACTGAACCAATGTATGATAACTTGAGAAAAGTTATTTAACATTTGAAAAAAAAAGGAAGAGAATGTTTTTGTATAAATACATAAGGATAACGCTAATGAAAAACATATTGCAGAAAATAATAGTTAGGTTCTTCAGAAAACTATAAGTAAAAGAATAATGGTAACTTCTTATTCTAGAGTATTAAAGATTTTCAACCTGAACATTACACTATAATTTAACTTAATTAAAGAAGTATTTTCAATAATCAGATCATATTGTGTGGTTAGAAGTTATTATATTACGACTTAAGTTATTTTGTTAGTGTTAACTATTAAAACATAATGGTAATGAGAAAATTGCTTTTCAAAAAGTGAAGTAATGGAATGACCGTAATAAGAAAAAGAAAATTGCTTCGATTATGATGACAACAATAATTGTACATATTGATGGGCTTGACAACACTTACTATCGAAATTCGCATTACAAACTGAGCTTTGTTTCATTGTAGGAATGATGAAACAAAAGATGATTCTTTTTAAACAATATACTTTAGTATCATTCATTCTTGAAAAAGTTTATTAGGCATGTTGAACCGAACTGATTTATGCACAAATACATATTTTATGGCTTTAAAAGTCTACTTTATTAGTTAGGATTTATACCGGAAACAAGTACCATTGAAAGCCCCATACTGCCCCTTTCTCAACGGATAGGGCTATAGACGGAATTACAGTAACAAATTTTATTCTAACAACCCAACGTCCAACAGTTGAGAATCTGTGAGAAGCCTCTAGAAGCTCTGCAACTCTAACGTCCCCTGCTGTTTACCTACCCGCGTGACGCAAGAACTAAAACAATAAATTCTATATCATGTAATTCAACATATATTTTAAACATATATTAATGTACATATCATCTAACTGTTATGCTATACGGAAAATTTGGCTCTACAAATAAAAGCAATATGTTGTTTGATTCTTGTTATAACCATAAGGGCTGCCACTATATGTGTGTTTGTTATGACCACACTTTTGCTATGCATTTGTTTTAGATGTCGATTGCTTCAAACTACTATCAATTAAAACGATAGAAGTCAATTTTAAAAATTAAAAAATTAAAAGCTAAGACATCATAATTTGTTTGAATCATAGTGACTTTTTAAAAAAGCAGTAAATCACCCTTACTTTTTTGTTTATTAAGGTTTGTGGTTGTTGCTTTAACATTTTTGTTATGCTTTACGAACTCGTACCATGTTGCGCTCTTTCTTTTGCAGTCACCTAGAATATCAAAGATGTAATTGATAGTTAAAATACAAGCATTAAACATGAAACTATAGTGATATTGGAGGATGGAATGAAGAATTACAATGGATGATCAGAGCAACTAAAGGAAAGGATTTGGTTGCCAAACTTCTTAAGTTATCTTTTTTAACTTACATTTATTGTATATGGACAGAACATAATAGAAGACGATTTCAAAGCTAAATAGTAGACATTCCAATCATGCTAGCTAAAGTAAGGAAAATATTAAATCCTTACATGGAAATGTCATTTTGAGTGAAATCTGAAGGTTTCAAACCTCTATATTTTCGTAATTCTTGTAATTATGGGGTATTCCAGTATGCTTTTGTACATTACTTCTTATTAATGCACACTTACATTTCCACCAAAAAAAAAAAAAAAAACATAAAACTAGAATAAAGAAGTTTTGCATATACTTTAACCCACCTTAAACCACAATAGCTCGTCTCGCATTTGAAGGACTGCTCCTGCTGGCATATTTAGGTCACATAAAGAAGCCAATTTTCCTCCGAAGTGCAGTAAAGTGTTTCTACCTTTAGTGACGGTTTCTGCGAACTTCTTCGACCCAGCTATGCTATATAGTAAACCTTCTTTTGCCGATACGAAATAGCAACATGAAGTAAATTATTCTCATTTTCGTCTCTTATCCATATGAGATCAGGAAAGTAGAGTGTGGCAAAAAATAAAAATCCCACGTTGCCAAATTTTGCAGCAGCATGTATTGAACGGAGGTCTTCGTTAAAAAAAGTCACCCTGGGATCTCCGTCCAAACGCGATCAACTACGTACCTCAATTTCGGCCAGCAACCTTCGCGAAGAAGCCCTTTAATAACTAAGATAAAAAGAAAAAGAAAAATATGTAGGGATTTGGGGAATATGTATGATTTCTACCTACATCATCTAACTAGATCAATTGAGTACAAAAATCTAATTTCTTAATTAAATGGCCAAACACATTAAATCAATCAATTAGTGGATTAAGGAGTTATTTGGACTTAGATATTTTGCTAGTTGAATGATTGGACTATCCTTAAATGAAAAAAAGTATACTAATAAAAAAACTGAACATGCAATTAAGCAAAAAAGAAACCTGTAATGAATTTATTAAAAAATATATAAAAAATTAATCTCATAACAAATTATTAGAGTACTTTACAATACGAATATCAGCAAAAGATTTGATGTAATTTACTAATATTATTTTCATGTTCCTAAATAATTTGAGTAACTAGTCATTAAATTTCAATAAACATATAAAAAATAAGCATTTGAGCAATATCTACTTATATGGCCAAATGAGAAAGTTTTCGTTAGAGAAATACTCACATAAGTTTAAGCTCTTTTCCAAAATGACAAGTCACCGGTAATTTCTAAGGGTCTTCGGCTAGAACCTCCATTGCTGTTCGGCCAAACATATCCTTGGGAGTGATGAATTTTGGATCGCAATACAAAGTTTGGAGTGCCAAATCTATTCATTGAAGCCTTACATTAGTTTTTTTGGATGAAATGTCTTTATAAAATGAATAATATTGCAATATAAAAATTTTTAGTTTTATTTTAAGTTGTCTATGCATAACTCGTTGTCAAAAATATGCCATTATAAAATGACCAGTATTTTATGAAAGTTCAATTTTATATATATCTGAATCTCCTCCCATGATGCACCTTCTTCTGCATAAACTACATTACTTGTGTCATCTTCTATCTCCTCTCTAGTTTCTTGAGGTATATTAGAGATTGGTCCTCCCAATAATGTAAGCAAGTCCCGGTCAGCGTCTCCGACGTAAGCTTCCCTTGGAGAAGGCATTTGAGAATCAGTTGTTTGTGGAAATGTCCTTTCACCTAGCCTTTTTTCTTCTTCTATTGGTATGCTAATACACCCCCTTCCATTTAGTTGCTATTGTTGAAAAAATAAATTACTAGATAATTGCAAACTTAAATACTTAATTACCTTGATAGATGAAGAATGATAGTACAAAAAAAAAACCCTATTTTAAAAATATTTATTTATGGATAACAATCATTTGTAATTCTTTGTCCTTGAATATTTTCAACTTAAACATTACTTGATACTTTAACTAAATCAAAGAGGCGTTTTCAATAAGAAAATCGCTACAATCATGATGACAGCAATAATTATACATATTGATGGGCTTGACAAAATTTACTATTAGAATTCTAGCGGTTACAAGTTGAGAATTGGAGCCTCTGAGGCAGTAAAACCTATTTCCCCGCGTGGTCGCTGCTCCCGTTTGTCTTTCTTCTATTTCCTGTTTTTTTATCACCATTTCCTTACTTTTGAGGATTAACATGTTGGTGCTTTATATACCCATCCTATCATACGTATCCAATCACACATCTATGGCTACAAAGAAAACACAACATTGAGATACATTTCTCACGAAAACATAAGTACTTCTACTGAAGACTAGAGAAAGAAAGTACAATGGCTCAAAGTCCTTATTTTTTCAATTCCTTCCTGCTTCTTCCTTATCTATTGACCACTTGTCGAGGTTGGGGCCTTCTATTTTCTAGAAAAGCTTATGTTTACGTGGTCGAAAAAGATACCTGGACCAATATGTTGAGCGGATTATATCAATCCAAAGCACATAATGCAGGAAAACAAAAATGATAATTGGGACAGCAGCTGAAGCGATTATAACAATCGGAAGCCGGGTTGTTTTTTCTTGACATACCAACAAGCACGTTGAACTAAAGGCAGCCCCCATGCTTACTATGGAGATAAAAAGTGTAGTCAGTCCCAACACGAGCCTTCCAGGTAATGACTTGAAGAATTGATAAGAAAATCAATATTGAAGTTGAAGACGATAATAATGCAATTGGATTTGATATGAAGAATGCCAAAAACCAATCATTTCCCAAAAAGATAGGAGTTCCTGTATCATTGCTGCCACCTGGTATAGTGAATGCTGCTGTAAAAACTACAGTAGTAATCAAAGTTGCCACGACCATGCAAGAGTTTGCTGTATGCTTCATCCATTTTTCACCACTTGCTTGTAACTCCTTATGTGTTTTCGAGAACAAATCCCTCGGTGTTTGAAGTTCTATATTCCTCTCTTCACAGAAAGAAGGCGGCACAATCTTTTCAATCTCCTACAATAACAAAGTATAAATCATGTGACTAAAATATGAGTATAACGTATGGTACGAAAAGAAAGCAAGGAGTATAACATTAACACTCACCTTAAACCACAACAACTCTCGTTGCATTTGAAGGGCTGCACCTGATACAATATTTAATCTATTTTCAGGAGCCAATCCTCCCACAAGGTGTAGCATGTTGTTTTTCTTTGGATCAGAAGCAGATGCAATGACAGCCTTAATATCACCTATCTCATATATTAAATTAAACACTTTTTCTTGCCAATTTAAAATCAATATCTGAAATAAATTATGCTCTTCATCGTTTCTTTTCCACATGAGAGTTGGATAAGAACGTATTAGGATAGTTAAAAATTCAACATTCCCTGTTTCCGCAGCATGAGAAATTATATAAAAATGTTGACCAACAAACTTTAAGAACTTGTCATCTGGCAACTTCAGAATCTCTGCCCAAAGGTCTCTAACTAATTGATGTGCTGATGTCTCCTTAAGTGCTTTGTTATAAATCCCTTTGAACCCTAGGACAGCAAAAATAACAGCAAAAGATATCATTCACTAAAAGAATTCGATGTCTATAGACATTATTTTGCTGAATCAACTCATACCGAGGACTAATGTTGAGACTTAGATAAAGGGAACAAGATAGTGTAATGCATTAAGTTACTATTATCCTAGTATGTACTTTTAATCTCTTATTTTTCCTAGTATATATCAAATGCTTCACTTCTCTTATTTGATAATGACGACCTTCATTACACTTGCAAATAATACATACCAAAGAGAAATGATTCCATCAACTTATGGTATCCTAAGATGACATAAACTTTTGGTCTAGTGGGAAAAAAATCAGTTAATTAATTATTATATTGGCAGAACATGTTGCTTTTTGACAATAGATTATTTCTTGAGATTCAAATATTGATTTATTTGAAATCAATCTCGATAAAGACTTTAATTTAAAACTATTAATTGAATTTGATTTGATACTAAATGACGTACCAAAATTAAAATTTGGGTTAGAAATTCTACTAATTTGATAATTCACCTATTTTTAAATAAAAATAATAATTACTACAATTAGGCAAAAAAGGAATGAGACATCGAAAAAAAGAAAAAAAAAATGCTGCTTGTAAGATTCTGGTGTATCTATGTAAGGAGATTGTTATAAATTTAATAGCATGTCAATATACAATAGAGGTAACATATCGAACACAAAATCATTTATTTCATTAGAAGTTACGGTACTACTTTTATGAAGTGAATGTCATTTAAATATATGATGACACTTAGTAAGATTGTTTTCTTATTGCTAAGTAGTTCAAGTAAACTGGTTATTTCGTTTAATTAATACAACGAAAATTTGCACTTAGCAAAGCTTTCCATTCACGCAAGTAAAGAAAGTTTGGGTTGGAGGAAAACTAACAGGACTTCAAGAATCTTTTCCAAACTGGCATCTTATTTGTGCTGCCAATCGCGGAAGGTCTATTTGCCAGATGGTACAATGCTACTTTCCCATCAAAAGTGAAAGTTCCTAGCTGTGGATCCTTTCCCAGAATTTCCAATGCTATATCTGTTCATTTCAATCACGTGTTGACTTAATACATCAAAGTTTCTGTAAATACATCAAAAAACAGTAATGGTATTTGAAATTAATACTCTCAAACTCATAGTTAACGAGATATAGGACATACCATACATTTCTCCCTTAATTGTGAGGTGAAAGAGCTTTTCACGTCAAGAGTTCCCTACGTTTCTGGAGGAGTTACAGATAATAGATTCGTTACCATGTCTCTATGTCTCCACAAAATTGCCTGGTGGATTGGTAGACGATAGTTTTTACCATGAAGCAATGGCAATTTGTCGTTCTTCTTCACCATTCCGCTGCAACTTTCACATTTCCCGATAAAGCAGGAGTGAAAAGGGATGTATTCCCAAGGTGATTCGTCGATTCCAAGCTTTCCCCAGTCGCCAATTTTATGACTTCTAGTGCAAAGGTTGTGTGCTTTGCTGTGATTGCAATGTAGAGAAGCGTCTGATTTATTTCTGTAATGGGCCCTACAACGGCTCCTGGATTTTCGTGAAGTATAGACTTGGCATGTTTCCAGTTACCTGTTCTGGCAGCTGGATGAAGGGAAACACAAATGCCGAGGTCTAGAGGTCTTTTTCCCCCTGAAAGTTTTTAATGCACCAAAGGTATTAGGGAATCTTAAGACCATATACATTTCCAGAAGACATCAAGAAACTTATTAGGTACTTACTCTCATCAGTTTCACTAAAGTTTTGTTGCTGCATATTTATCCGTACTGAGTCTGGTCGTGATGTCCTTGCATGTAAGCTAGTTTCTTGAAGTGTGTCAGACTTTGACTCAAAAGATTCAGCTGCTTCCTCAACCCTAGCAGCAACTACACTTTGATGTCATCGCCAATCAGTAGGCCTGGGAATTATGATGTCATCGCCAATCGACCCAAGAAGCAATCCGTTTGCCATGGACTTGCCTGGCCCAATTGGGTCCTTTCCTTGTCTACCAAAAAATGGACCTACAAGCAATGCCTTAAGAAAGCCAAGATATTCGCCATGGACTTGCCTGACGCGATTTGGTCCTTTTCCTGTCTACCAAAAATTGGACGTGCAAGCAACACCTAAAGAAAGCTTGGTTGCTAAGAAAGCCCCCCACCTGATGAATGCCCAACCACCTAGAATGTTGTGCAGCCACTTGTCGGTTAAGGAAGCAGAGTCTTGTGGGTAAAATCCATCCCATTGTAAGGCTTTGAATTCAGACCTCAAACTCGTTTCTTGATGTGTAAAAAGAAAGTGGAAGTGAAAAGAAAATTTTCTTTTGATGAGGAAAACCTGCTTGGATATCATGTCACAAAATGAAAGAAGCCAACGAGATGAGTGATTTCAATTATTTTAATTCAACTGTATTGACAAGTTATGCATCACTAACCTTATATATACAAGACTAAACCTAGTGTACCATACATGGTAGTAGACTATACAAGAATATGAACAATACAAGTACAATAAGAAAATACAGATACAATTAAGAGACTCATATGTCAATCTTGGCAATATTGAAGTTGGGACCTTTCCATTAATAAAGGTCTATATTTGCTCAAGTCCTTGGTCTTCGCTTCCTATAGATCCTTGGTTGGTGTTCCCATCTACATCTTACGTATTCTAGAAAGCCAATGTTTCCGTAGTCCTAGAGGATCCTTAGATCCATATGCTGCGTAGCCTTTAACATGCCAAAATTCCCATTGTAGGCAAACAAACAAAATAATTGGGACACCAGCTAAGATAATTATAACAATCGGAATCCATATTGTTTTGCTTTGATACACCAAAAAGCACATTGTAATGAAGGCGAGTATCATGCTTACTATGGAGAAGAAGAGTGTAGTGAGTCCAAAAAGCATCTTTCTAGGTAACCATTTGAGAAAATCCTCATCCGTGTAAGATGATGTAAGAATTGATAAGAAAATTAAGATTGAAGACGAAGAGCATAACAGTGAAATTACATCCGATAAGAAGAATACTAAAAACCAATTACTCCCCAAAAAGATTGGAACACCATTTTCTTGATTGTTCCCACCAGGTATAGTGAAGGTTGCAGCAAACACAATGGTGGCAATCAATGTTGCAACAACCATACAATTATTTGCTGTTTTTTTCATCCATTCCTTTCCTGCTTCCCTTAATTTTTCATGTTCTTCTGTAAATACTTCTTGAGGCATTTTGTCTACATTGTTCCTCTTTCTTGCTAATGAAGGTTGAACAATCTTTTCAATCTCCTGCAATAACCAGGGTATAATTAAACGGTTAAAATGTCAGCATCATACATGCAATCAAAGTTAAAGACTTTGAATAATATTGACAAATACCTTGAACCACAACAGCTCTTCTCGCATTTGAAGGGCTTCTCCTGATAGAATATTTAGTCTATCGGGACGAGCCAAAGTTCCCGCAACATGCAGAACATTGTTTCCATCGGCGTTGACGGCGCTTGCAAACTCCACCAAGGGAACTCTCTCCAATAGTAAACTGAAGACATCCTTCTGCCGATATAAAATAGCAACGTGAATTAAATTATTGCCATCTTCGTCACTTTGCAGTATAAGATCCGGAGAAGCACTTGTAATAACTTCTAAAAATTCGACATTGCGCATTCCTGCGGCAGCATGTATTGTATGGAGCTGTTCGTTAACAAAGCATAAAAAATCTTCCTCTGGCAATGCTCGAATGTATGTCCAAAGTAACCTAATTAATTCCCCTGCTTCTCCTTCTATATGAGCTTCGGAAAGCCCTTTAAAACCTAAAATAAAAGAAAAATAAATATCTTCAGAAATTACTTGGTAAATATATATGCTGTTTGTATGCATCAGTTAATAGAATCAATTGATACCAATGCTCCAATTCATTAGTCATATTACAATACACGATGACATTAATGAATTGAAAATTTTAGTTGTTACCTTCGATTATACAGTCTACTAGTTTAAATGATTGGCCTATTCTCATATAAACAAGAGAATAACATCCCTACGTATTTATACTAATTTTTATTAATGCAAACATACCTTCTTACCCCCCCCCCCCAAAAAAAAAGAGAGAATAACAATAGTAAAGCAATAAACAATCAATTAAGCAAAAAATAAGTGCTACCTTGTAATAAATAATAAAAATAGGGGCTATCAATAAGTCTCTTGCATGTCTATGCCAAAAGGTTAAAAAAAAAAAAAGAATTGTTACGAGTTTAACAACTGAATGAGACATCTCAAATGGCAAAAAAGTAATTTACCTTATTATAAATTACTGTACTACTTTATTCGTCAATATCACCTAAATATTGTATGAGATCTAACAAAATTATTTTCTCATTTCCAAATGATTTCAGGAATCTTGTCATCCATTCTCAATAAAAATATAAAATAAATATTTGAAGAACATTTACATACACAAGTACAAGACAATTTCGGTTACAGAAATACTTACGGAAATTTGAGCATCTTTTCCAAAGTGATAGATCACTTGTATTGCCAATTGTGGGAGGTTTTTTGGCCAAAAGTTCCAATGCTGTTTGGCCGAACACATCCTGTGCAGTAGCTAATGTTCTATCGTTCATCAAAATGCAGTTTCCTATATCTGTTTTATTGCAAATAATTAGTTTTATTGGTAGAAAATCCTTACTAATTGAATAACATTACAATATCAGAAATATTAGTTTTATCCAAGTTGTCTATTTATCCCTAACTCCTTGTCAAAGATGTCACATTATGTATTTTATTTCCAATTGGGATTTCTATTTAAGTTGTCCAAGGGTTGTAATAGAACCATACACGAATTGCCTTAAACCCGCACTTAATAAGACTTGGGACTCACCGTACATGTCATTCTCAACTGTGAGAGTCAAAAGGTTAATGCGGTCCTCATGAGTCAAATCTTTGAAATGAGTCACGTTCCAAAGATACCGCACCAATGTGTTTTGACCCCACATAACTGCTATTATGTCTTGAAATATGTCATTTTGTTAGTGTTAACTATTAAAACAAAATACTAATAAGAAAATTATGGCTCAAAAGTAGAAGTAAAGGAATGAAAATAATGGGAAAAAGAAAATTGCTACAATCATAGTGACAACAATTGCATGTTGATGGGCTTGACAACACTTACTATCAATTCAGAAATGCATGCCATTATGCATAATACATGCGTAATGTTAACTGTATGACATAAGAATCGATACAGAAGGACAAATTCGCAAAAGCCCGGATGCCAACCAAAAATTGATTATTGGTGCTTGAAATTCCATATGATTAACATATTGGTGAAAACCAAAAAAAAAAAAAAAAAACTAGCAAAACGTGTGCTGTTTGGTCAGTAGTACCAATAAAACAACATTCATACCCAAAGAATAGAAGTATAAGAGTGATAGTAATAATCATAAGTGCATGATACCAGTTACTCAGAATTCTAGCCGTTACAAATAAAGCTTTAGGGCCTCTTGGACAAGAAACCTATCTTCCTTCCTGTTCACTACTCCCGTTTCCCTTTCTTCTATTTCTTTGTTTTGGTATCACTGTTGTCATGCTTTGGAGGATTAACAGGTTTGGGTGCTTTATATAGCCATGCTATCATGCCTATCCAGCCACACATCTATGACAGCATGGGATAACGGTCACCCACACAGCACCTTTTTATTTTTAGTTCTGTAGTTCACATATTCGAAGTTTGCCCAAGTTCTAGTGCAACCAACTAACCGGCGTCATGAAAATTGTCGCGACACAAGTTCTGCTAAACAGCAATACCAATATGGTAAGGACCCATATTAAACAATTTACTTTTATCCAAAAATTGATTAAAAAGTAGAAAAACCTCTTTTTCATTAGAAAGAAAATTTCAAACTGGATTTAAGTAATAACATATTGTCACAATATTTTAATAGTGAGAAAGATAAAGCACATATTGATATTATTTTAATTTTCAAAATCATCAATTCGGTTTGCCACCTCCACATCTATCTACAGCAACTCTCATTGAGATAAGTCAAAATTTGCATTCTTCTCTAACGCATCAGATTCTTCTCTTCGACTCAACGCTATTGGAGTCATGTATGGTCATCGTTAACCGATCAAAAATAATGATACAAAGTGAAAATTACTAAGGGCATGAACAATTATGATATTGAAGCTCACTAAAGTGCTCCAGAAGACTCCACAAACCTATCTTTTTTGAGTATTTCTGATCTTTCTTTGTTAGACACACATTTAACTACTGAGAGTATAAGAGTTGAGACGAAATTGTTTGCTCAATCAATGTTTGAAAATTAGAATGGAGAATTTCCTTATAATTTCATCAGTAAATTTATATTTTATGATTTTGGTGTTACTAATTTGGAGAGAAGGAAACTTTCAAGTCTTTAATAATTGACATAATATGTTAAATGTTACCAAGACAAGGCTGATGGGCTTCTTTTCATTCATTGATTTTTCTTTCAGACATATTTAATCTTTAACTCTTAACAAGACATTGATCATCTTGATTGTTTATTTTGTGCACGTTCCTTTCACATGTTTATAAAATTTCCTTTGTGATAAATATGTTTTGTCAGGAATCTACTGAAGTTCAGAAGAAACGGTAGATGAATGGCTTCAAATATTAAAGGGAAGTGTATCCGAATTTGTAGATTTATGTTTACGATTATAAAATTTTTCAAGAGAGAAATAAGAATATCGTAAATATTTACCACAAGATCTTTTAGATGAGAGGATTTATTTTAACTATAAGCTTAGTTTTTAAACTAATGCATTAGGGCTTTTCTATTGGCCTTCTTTTAGGTTTTTATATTTTTAAGATGTACCTCTCTGCCCCCAATATATTGCTGGTCTAGCCTTATGACTTACCGTCCTTCAAAGAAAAGAAAAATGCACATTAAGCTGCCTATATGTGATGTAAAACATGTAGAACCATAGAAGGCAGAAATGATGTGTTCTTTTATTTTGAACGAAAGGTGTTCATCAAGTAAATTATAACTAAACTAAAAAGACTTCGACGCATATATATGTTTGCATTTAGCATCACAGGTCGTAATGTGGGGTAAAATATAAATGAAACTGAAAATCAACAGCTAGAAAAAAACAAATCGAAAAGCTTGTCAATAGTGCCAGATCCGATAAGAAAATGAAACCAAACCATCACAAATGGACATGGACTGAAAGTCTTGACTTGCGCAACTCCTTTCTTGGTCTTGCTTTTCTATTGATCGATTTTGAGGTCGTCTTTCATTCTTTGGAAAAGGCCATCTTTACGTGGCTGGAATAGAAATTTAGACCCATAGGTTGACCCAATTACATCTAACCAAAGATCGTAGTGCAACAGAACAAACATAATAACTGGGACACTGGCTGAAGCAATTATAACAAAGGGAATCCATCTCAGTTCGCCTTCACATTCCAAAAAGCAAATTGCACCGAAGGCAAGTAGCATTCCAACTATGGAGATGAAAAGTGCGATAAATCCGAACACCAACCTTCTGGGTAATGATTTGAAGAAATCCTCTTCCGTATAACGAGATGTAAGAATAGATAAGAAAATTAATATCGAAGTGGAAGAGGATAACAATGCAATTGCATTTGATATAAAGAATACCAAAAACCATTTTCTTTCCAAAAAAATAGGAGTGCCATTTTCTTGATTGTTTCCACCTGGAACGGTGACAGATGTAGCAAAAACCACAGTTGCAATTAGTGTTGCCACAATCATGCAATTATTTGCTGTAGTTTTCATCCATTTCTCTCCATCTTTGCATAATTTTTTATGTTCTTTTGTAAATATACCTTGAGCTGTTTTGCCTTCTAAATTCTTTAATTTCGCAAATGTAGGTGGTATAATCTTTTCAATCTCCTGAAATACACAAAGTATAATTAAATAGTTAGAAGTAAGCATTGTATAGACAACTAGGAAAGAGGAATTTGAATAATATTGTTGATGCATACCTTAAACCATATTAGTTCCCGTTGCAATTGAAGTGCTGCTCCTGCTATTATATTTAGTCTATCTGGAGGAGCCAATTGTGCAACAAGGTGTAGCATGCTATTTCCGTTTCCATCTAAATGAAGGGTAACGAATTCTTTCTGATCGCCTATCTCATATATTAAATTGAATATGCTCTCTCGTCGATTTAAAATAGCAACTTCAAGCAAATTCATCTCATTTTCATCTGTTCTCCATATGACTTCTGGATAGAAGCGTAGAATAATTGTCAAAAATTCTATATTCCCTAATTTGGCAGCAGTGTGAAAGATAAAGAGTTGTTCGTCAATTAGATTGAAAAACTGTTTCTCTGGCAACTTTTGAATCTGTCTCCAAAGTTCTTCAACTAGTTGATGGGCAAACGTTTGCATGAGAGCTTTATTGTACGCTCCTTTGAACCCTACAATTAGAAAGGTACTTTTTTCAAGTTAATTTGGTAAATATTAGTGGTTCCTATTGATTGACTTCAAACTTGAGTCCAATTTCATTCATGATATATCAAAACAATATGGCATTATGTATTAAAACATTTAAGAGTAACTTGGGTTATATATTCCATAAACAAGTGGCCCATTTTCAAAAATAAAAGGAAAATGTTAGGGAACTAAACATGCAATTAATCAAAAAGGAAATGTTACCTTATAGAAGGAGAAAAAAAGAAGAAGGATGTGCATCTATAAGAAATGGTTAAAAGTTAACAAAAAATTGAGACATGATAAATAAAGGAAATGGCTTATCTCATTACAATTTGCCAAAACATTTCATGAAGTAATATCATCCCAAATTTGGATGAGATTCAATGAGATTGCTTTCTTGCTCCAAAATAATTTAGGTAAACTTGACAATAATTTCCAATTTAACGTATGAAATCAGGTAGTTGGAAAATATTTGCATATATAAAAGTAGGAAATCTGGGTTAGAGAAAGACATACCAAAGTTGTAGTATCTTTTCCAACATGATGCAACTCTTGTCTTGCCAATTGCAAGAGGTTTTTCTGACAAATATTCCAATGCTGTCTTGCTTAAATGATCCTTGGCAGTTGCTAATGTTGAATCTTTTCTCAGAATTTCGAGGCCTATATCTGTTAATTGAAGAAGAACGTTACTTTGGTTAGTTAAAAGTTCTATTCAATCAAAGCTCCTATTGTATCATTTAACAATTGTTACATCTTTTAAAATTAATTGCCCCAAACTCATAACTAGTGAAATGTAGGACATACCATACATATCCATAATAATTGTTTGAGTAAAGAGGTTCATACGATCAAGTAGTGTCACTTGTTCAAGAGGTGTCACTGAAAATAGATACCGCACCATATTTCTTTTACCCCTTTGAACTGCAGTGTGGATTGGTAGATCATCATCGCCATTATGCATGAATGGCAGATTGGCGTTCATTTTCACCATCTCTTTAGCACAATTCACGTTTCCTGATGCAGCAGCACAGAAAAAAATTGTATATCCATAATTGTCCGTCAGTTCCAAGTCCATCGGACTCATTAATTTCAACCCTTCCTCTACAAAAGTTGTGTGGTTTCCTGAGACTGCAACGTGAAGAGCTGTCGTACCCACGCTTGTTATTGGAGTTCGAATCGCGTCTGAATATTTTTGAAGTACAGACTTAGCAGCTCCCCACTCACCTATGAGGGCAGCCTTGAAGAGGTGAACGCGCTCACGGAACGGAATTTTTTCTTCCCCTAAATTTTTTTCAACATAGAGGGTATTAGGGAATCGTCTTAACATAGACATTCCGAAACGTCAAAAAACTTCTTTAAATGCTTACTCTCGTCCGTTTTGCTTGAGCTTTGGTCCTCGTCATCTATTTGCACTGATACTTGCTGTAATGTCCTTCCACTTGAACCAATTTCTTGATGCATTTCGGGGCTAAGACTTGTTTGGCCTAAGCTTGGCTTCTCTGCATCCGACCCAATTTCTGGAGGTATGTCACGGCTTAGCTTTTCTGTATTTGAGAAAGTTTCTTCAGCAACATCGGAGTTTGGTTTCTTTGCATCTAAGCCAATTTCTTGATGTATGCGAAAGCTCTGCTTCCCTGCATTTGAGCCAGCTTCTTGCGTTTTGATACAGCTTGGTTCCCCAGTTTCTTTAGTTATGCCAAGGCTTGGCTTTTCTACATCTAAGCCAGTTTCTTTAGGTGTGTCAGAGCTTGGCTTCCCTGCATCTAAACTAATTTCTTGAGGTATGTTGGATCTTGGCCCTTGTACAAATTTGGATGAATGCCACTCAGTCAAATCCTGTAGAAGAGAGCTTAAAGAGTCACACCTCCTGCACTAGCTTCTCCCCAAGATGGCCTTTGGGTATCATTCATTCGTGTAAATGTCTCGAACTCCTGCCTTTTCCCTTCTTTTACGGGCATGCTGGCACCATTCTCTTCCATTTTTCTCTATTGCTTGTTGTGACAAATACTTAATAGGTTTGATAGATAGAAAAAGACGGAAAATAGAGTTTCCCATTTTTAGATATCTTAAATTCATTGATAACAGCTATCAGTAGCATAATTGTGTTCAAATACCAGAGATTTGGCGTCTGAAGGTTATTTGGTAATTTAACTAAATTATAGAGGTGGCCGCTATAATGAAATCAGTATTTGTATGGAACCCATATATGATAACTTGAGAGAGATTATTTAACTTAAAAGAAAAGAGGGAAATGTTTCTGCAAATACATAAGGACAATAACAAGCTTATGATTAATATATTGCAGAAAAAAAAGGTCTGGTATTCGGTTAGTGTTAACTAACAAAACAAAGCTCCAATGGAATAAAAGAAGTAAAAGAATGATGATAATGGGAAAGGAAAAATTGATAAAATCATGTTGACAACAATAATTGTGCAAATTGATCACACTTGCGAGAAACACTTACCATCAGAACTCTAGCCTGTTTCAAAGTGAATTTTGGAGCAATCACTTATTTTCCTGCATGCCGCTGCTCGCCTTTCTTCTATTTCATTGTTGTTGTGCTCGTTATTTCTTTGCCTTTCGGGATTGCAAGGTTTGGTGCTTTATGTACTCATCCTATCATGCTCATCCAGCCTCATATCCATGCCACCAGGGGATAATGGTGGGCCACTCCAAATGTTTTTTCTTGGTTTTATATTTTTTTCCGGCGTCTTTCTTGACCCATTTTAAAAATGCAGTGTTGGCTAGCTGGAATAAGATAGACACCACAGAAATATGCATTTGAGATTTCGTCCATGTGAATAAATGTAGATAAAAGAGAAAGAAAGCGCACCGACTCTCATTATTTTCATTTTCAATATCTTTGCTTAAGCTTGGCTCCTTTATATTGCCTGTTTCAATTATTTTTGTGATTTCCCTACATCTAAGCTACCTTCTTTAGATTTCTCAAAACTTATGTTCCGAAATCATCTAGTTGATGGGAAAAACGACGTATAAAGTTTCTCACTTTGATTGAACCTATGAGGAAATACTAAAACACCAACGATGTATTCGAATCATAAGTAAAATAAACAAATCACAATCAACACAAAAAAATTTCTACGTGGAAAAACTCCTCCAATGTGAAGGATAAAAAACCACGGGACCGATCACGGAGTCCACCCAAATCTCCACTATATCAATCGTTAGGTTACAACCCAATCAAGTCCTTAACAATAGCAACAGGACTAAGATTCACTGATTCAACAATAATAGAATCACCAATAAATAGTGAAGAAACAAGTTGTAAACAACAACTTAACCAAAAAAAAGTTTGAGAAATATCACCTAGATTTTCGATCACAATCTGCTGACTTCAAGAGCTCCAAACGACGATCCAACCGTTCACAATGAAGAACACCCAATCCCGAACCTGCTGACAAAAAAGCAGCTCAATCGGACCACGGATGGACCTTGATCAGACGTTTGATCAACTGCTGCGCAGGGCCTCTAATTCCTGCGAAATTCTGCTCTTTTCTTTTCTCTCTCACTTTTTCTCTTTGACGGCCACTCACCTCTTCTCTTAAAGAAAAAAACCCTATATTTTTTCTTTTAAACCTTAGGGCCACATTACCCTAATTGGACCCAATAATAAGTCCCCGAATATGGGCTGGACCAACCCAACACTAGTTGCATCCAAACCAGCATTGGCTTATTCTAACAATAGTAAATAGACCCTTGCTCAAATGCACTGTAGCGTTGGCCTCTCACTTTTAAGTCTCGGTGGTCTTGCTAAAAGCTAATGGTATCTATGTGTGTTACTATAGCCAAAATTTCCATTCTAAAAGACTAGAACCATGCCGTCTTATCATTCTTCCAATCGTGAGTTATGGCAAATGCCTCTCTTCATGCCTGTCCAGCCACACACCAATGGCTACATAGGATAACGGTGGCCCACTCACCTGTCTTTTTCATATTTTTTCTAGATCTTCCTTGTCCTAATTTAACACGCAATTTTGGCTAGTTGGATGAAACTGACACCATGGAAAAATTGCATCTGTGTTACGTCCATGTCAGGACATGCGACAAGAGGTACTTATTGTCATTAGCTTCATTTTCGATGCCGTCGCCCAAGCTTGGCTCCTCTTCCATCTCTCAGTTTCAATTCTTATTATGATTTCTTTGTATCTAAGCTACGTTATCACAAAATTTGTTGCTAGAGCGATCTTTTTTTGTTTTAGTAAGCAAACGGATTAAACATCTAATATTGAAAATACTTATCATCTCTCTTAAAATTAGTTATTAAAAAAAGAGATATATAGACATGTAAAAGAATAATTAACTTATGGATAATATGATAAGCAAACTATCTTCATTTAACTATTTTTTTATACTACCATGTTACTAACCGTAAGGCAACACTCTTCCTTTTTTGCTTTTTTTTTTCTTTTTTTACATTTCCTTGTTTCTAAAATTTCCATTGTGATAAATATGTTATGTAAAGAATTTACCAGGGTTCAAAAGAAAAGTAGATGAATGACTTCAAATATTAAAGGAAAGTCATTATTAATTTGTAAATTTATGCTTATGATTATCATATAGGCGATTTGCATAGCAAGGGAACCAAAAATATTTCACGAGGGAAATAAGAATATAATAAATAATGACCAGAAAATCTTATCAAATGAGAGAATTTATTTTCTATAGGCCTTTTTTTTAAAGTTTTTATATTTTTAAGATGTGCCTTTCTGCTCACATTATATTACTGGTCTAATCTTCTGACTTATTTTCCTTACAAGAAAAGAACAATGCGCATAAAGTTATCTTCACGTGATGTCAAACACGAAGAACAATAGAAATTTTTTGAGTGAAAGGTGGAAATTGAAATCAAACTACAAAGACTTAACGCAAATATGTATGTTTATTTATAGCATCACAAGTCGAAATGTGTGATACAATATAAACGAAACTGAAAACCAACAATTACAAAAGAGAAATAGAAACCAAACCAAAAGTATCGGCTCACAAAATGGACATCGACTGAAAGTCTTCACTTGCGCAACTCCTTTCTTGGCCTTTCTTCTCCTGACGTCATCTTTCATTCCTTGGAAAAGGCCAGGTTTGCGTGGCAGGAACAGAAATTTAGACCCATACGTTGACCAAATTACACTCTACTTGGCAAGGCCAAAGTTTTAATCCATAAGATGCAAAAGAGAATATTTTTCAAGTTCCATTATCAAAGGTGTTGATGATACACTGAAATGTGAAAAGCTGAAGAAGGTTAGAAATATGATTGACTCATTTGTGCATGTATAGAAAGGATCAATATTACAATAAAAATTGCCTAGGTTGAAGGACATAGAGGCTATATTAGAACTAGCATAATTGTAAAAGAGCCTTTTTGATGAACTTTACCTATAGGTTTTAATTACTTTAGACATCACTTCTTTGATCTCTATCCACCCATCATTGTTGCTTAAATATGGGAAAGAGGAGTTCCCATTTGAGAGGGTTAAGTCATAAAAGTTCAATCTTGAGTATGCAATGAAGCCAAAAATTTTGGTGGAACTCATATGGTTTAGTGAGGCTATGAATGAAAAGGTTTTGGTTTTTTAGTATTTACGTTGAACCATTGGCTAATATATAAGAGCAGCTTACATTCCATTTCAATTGGACTAAGGGGAACAAGGTACTATATATGGATGTAAAGATACACATAAAGGATCGTCAATTCTCTATTAGTGTATTCAATGATCCAATTAGTGAAGTAAGGATATTTCTTACTTCCTTAAAGGCCTATTATGAAGGTATAGATCTAGTTTGTGTTTCTAGGATTGTTTTATTGGATGTTTTATGGAATTCATTAGTGGAAGGGCAAGCTATATCCTACACCCATAGGCTTGTGCAAGAAAGAGTTGTGTACATCCACCGTCTCATTGTGTTTGGGGCAAGTGAAGAGGAGAGGTATTATAGACTATTAAGGATATTGCTATTCCATTATTATTTTGATGATGATAAAAAGAAAAAAGAGCATATTCCATGAAAGTGTAGTTTTGACATGAAAAATATATTTAGAGCTAATGTATAAATGTTTTTCATATTTTAATATGCAAAATGAATATAAGAAATAATGGGGCATGAATTGTAATATCAAATAATGATACTATTTGATATATTTGTGAAAGTTTTTCAAGGAGAAAAAATGAATAAATATAGTTGTTATTATTTGTATTATAAGAAAAATAATTCATGAAATTTTTGTAGGAAAATGGTCCAAGAAAGTTCAAAAGAATTGCCAAATTATGTACAAATTAAGTGGCCCGTTTAGTGTGCATTTCAAAGAAAAAGCAGAATCCAAAACATTGTGTCAGCCCAATCCACGAAGTCCTGCACGATCCAGAGCTTCCTCCGCGAAACCCAGGCCCGTGCTCTAGTTATTCAGAGCTTCCTCTGAACATCACACGATAATTTAACTTAATTAAATAAGTATTTTTAATAATCAAATCATATTGCGTGGGTAGAAGTTATTATATTATGACTTAAGTTATTTTGTTAATGTTAACTATTAAAACATAATGGTAATGAGAAAATTGCTTTTCAAAAATTGAAGTAATGGAATGACAGTAATAAGAAAAAGAAAATTACTTTGATTATGATAACAACAATAATTGTACATATTGATGGGCTTGACAACATTTACTATTAGAATTTGCGTCACAAACTGAGCTTTGTTTCATCGTAGGAATGATGAAACAAAAGATGATTCTTTTTAAACAATATACCTTAATATCATTCATTCTTGAAAAATTTTATTAGGCATGTTGAACTGAACTGATTTATGCAAAAATAAATATTTTCTGGTTTTAAAAGTCTACTTTATTAGTTAGGATTTATACCGGAAACAAGTATCATTGAAAGCCCCAAACTGCCCCTCTCTCAACGGATAGGGCTACAGACGGAAATACAGTAACAAATTTTATTCTAACAACCCAATGTCGAACAGGAGAATCTGCGACGAGCCTCTAGAAGCTCTGCAACTCTAACGTCCCTTGCTGTTCACCTACCCTCGCTGTTCATGTAATTCAACATATATTTTGAAACATATATTAATGTACATATCATCTAACTGTTATGCTTTACGTAAAAGTTTGCTTTACAAATAAAAGCAATATGCTGTTTGATACTTGTTATAACCATAAGGGCTGTCATTATATGTGTGTTTGTTATGACCAGACTTTTGCTATGCATTTGTTTTAGATGTCGATTGCTTCAAACTACTTTTAATTAAAATGATAGAAAGTCAATTTTAAAAATTAAAAGTTAAAAGCTAAGACATCATAATTTATTTGAAACATAGTGACTTTTTTAAAAAAAAGTAAATCACCCTTACTTTTTGTTTATTAAGGTTTGTGGTTGTTGCTTTAACATTTTTGTTATGCTTTACGAACTCGTACCATGTTGTGCTCTTTCTTTTGCAATCACCTAGAATATCAAAGATGTAATTGATAGTTAAAATACAAGCATTAAACATAAAACTAGAATAAAGAAGTTTTGCATATACTTGAACCCACCTAAACCACAATAGCTCGTTTCACATTTGAAGGACTGCTCCTGCTGGCATATTTAGGTCACATAAAGAAGCCAATTTTCCTGCGAAGTGCAGTATAGTGTTTCTACCTTTAGTGACGTTTTCTGCGAACTTCTTCGACCCAGCTATGCTATATAGTAAACCGAGTACCTTCTTTTGCCGATACGATATAGCAACATGAAGTAAATTATTCTCATTTTCGTCTCTTATCCATATGAGATCAGGAAAGTAGAGTGTGGCAAAAAATAAAAAACCCACGTTGCCAAATTTTGCAGCAGCGCGTATTGAACGGAGGTCTTCGTTAAAAAAAGTCTAAAACGCGATCTCCGTCGAAACGCGATCTCCGTCGAAACGCGATCAACTAAGTCCCTCAATTTCGGCCAGCAACCTTCGCGAAGAAGCCCTTTAATAACTAAGATAAAAAGAAAAAGAAAAATATGTAGAGATTTGGGAAATATGTATGATTTCTACCTACATCATCTAACTAGATCAATTGAGTACAAAAATCTAATTTCTTAATTAAATGGCCAAACACATTACATCAATCAATTAGTGGATTAAGGAGTTATTTGGATTTAGATATTTTGCTAGTTCAATGATTGGACTATCCTTAAATGAAAAAAGTATACTAATAAAAAAACTGAACATGCAATTAAGCCAAAAAAAAAAAGATACCTGTAATGAATTTATTAAAAAAAAATATAAAAAAAATCTCATAACAAATTATTAGAGTACTTTACTAATATTATTTTCATGTTCCTAAATAATTTGAGTAACTAGTCATTAAATTTCAATAAACATATAAAAAATAAGTATTTGAGAAATATCTACTTATATGGGCAAATAAGAAAGTTTTCGTTAGAGAAATACTCACATAAGTTTGAGCTCGTTTCCAAAATGACAAGTCACCGGTAATTTCAAAGGGTCTTCGGCTAGAATCTCCATTGCTGTTCGGCCAAACATATCCTTGACACTGATGAATGTTGGATCGCAATACAAAGTTTGGAGTGCCAAATCTATTCATAAAGCAATACATTAGTTTTTTTGGATGAAAAATCTTTATAAAATGAATAATAGTGCAATATAAAAAAATTTAGTTTTATTTTAAGTTGTCTATGCGTAACTCGTTGTCAAAAATATTCCATTATAAAATGACCAGTATTTTATGGAAGTTCAATTTTATAGATATCTGAATCTCCTCCCACGATGCACCTTCTTCTGCATAAACTACATTACTTGTGTCATCTTCTATCTCCTCTCTATTTTCTTGAGATATATTAGAGATTGGTCCTCACAATAATGTGAGCGCGTCCCGGTCAGCATCTTCGACATAAGATTCCCTTAGAGAAGGCATTTGAGAATCGGGCGGGGGCCCTGGGTCGGTGGCGTTCTCTGAGCCTAACCCTGATCGGCCGTCCCACCGGTCAGGGGTTCGAATCCCGTCCCTCCCCTCCCCCGGGTGTGTGAGTTTATAATAAAAAAATTTTTTTTAAAAAAAAAAGGGCATTTGAGAATCAGTTGTTTGTGGAAATGTGCTTTCACCTTGCCCTTTTTCTTCTTCTATTGGTATGATAATACACCCCCTTCCATTTAGTTGCTATTGTTGAGAAAATAAATTACTAGATAATTGCAAACTTAAATACTTAATTACCTTGATAGATGAAGAATGATAGTACAAAAAAAAATCCCTATTTTAAAAATATTTATTTATGGATTACAATCATTTGTAATTCTTTGTCCTTGAATATTTTCAACTTGAACATTACTTGATACTTTAACTAAATCAAAGAGGCGTTTTCAATAAGAAAATCGCTACAATCATGATGACAGCAATAATTATACATATTGATGGGCTTGACAAAATTTACTATTGGAACTCTAGCCGTTACAAATTGAGAATTGGAGCCTCTGAGGCAGCAATCTATTTTCCTGCGTGGTCGCTGCTCTCGTTTGCCTTTCTTTACTTTTTTATTTTTATTTTTATCACCATTTCCTTGCTTTTGAGGATTAACGGGTTGGTGCTTTATATACCTATCCAATCACACATGTATGGCTGCATGGGATAACGGTGGCCGGCACAGCTTGTCTTTTTCTTCTTTTGCTAGTTCTTTTGCCTAAGCCTGGCTCTTCTACATCTTTGTGTGCCAACTTCCACTGCGATTTTCTTGCACCTAAACTTCCGTTTTTGAGTTTCTCATAACTAAGCTTCCCGAATGAGTAGCTGCATCCAAAAGTTTCACTGAGTTGCTCCGACGAAAGATCCATTTTAATGCGAGTCAATTTTAGCGAGACAATCAATACTTCATTTAAAATTTTAGAAAGATCCAATTTTAGAATTTCTTAATAATATTTGCAAAGAAGTAAATTCATGTGAACCGCAAGGATCAAATTTCCAAGCTTATGATTTTCCAAAATGGAGAAAAAAATGGTGGAAAACGTAAATTCTTTGCGTTTCTCAAAGACATTGTGTTGCTTTAATAGAGGAATCTAACATTAAGCATGCTCCCCGATGGAACGTATTATTCCTTTTTTTTTATAGAATGTTAAAAAACTGAAAATATAAAATATCATATCTGAACTATATTTTTCATCAATATATCTAGATCTCCTTTTTTATTTTTCTTTCTGGGAATATTGATTCAGCTTACGTACCATAAAGAGAAATGAAAAAATAATGAAAATGTGAAAGAAAGCCTCATTAGACGGACGGGTAAGGCATATCACTTGGAAAATAGAATTCCTTATTAACGGAGACTTGACTTCATTTAACACGATCGTAGCATTACAAGAAAACACAACATTGAGATACGTTTCTCACAAAAACATAAGTACTACTGAAGACTAGAGAAAGAAAGTACAATGGCTCAAAGTCCTTATTTTTTCAATTCTTTCCTGCTTCTTCCTTATCTATTGACCACTTGTCGGGGTTGGGGCCTTCTATTTTCTAGAAAAGCTTATGTTTACGTGGTCGAAAAAGATACCTGGACCAATATGTTGAGCGGATTATATCAATCCAAAGCTCATAATGCAGGAAAACAAAAATGATAATTGGGACACCAGCTGAAGCGATTATAACAATCGGAAGCCGTGTTGTTTTTTCTTGATATACCAACAAGCACGTTGAACTAAAGGCAGCTACCATGCCTACTATGGAGATGAAAAGTGTAGTCAGTCCCAACACGAGCCTTCCAGGCAATGACTTGAAGAAATCCTCTTCCATATAACGAGAGGTGAGAATTGATAAGAAAATCAATATTGAAGTTGAAGATGATAATAATGCAATTGCATTTGATATGAAGAATACCAAAAACCAATCATTTCCCAAAAAGATAGGAGTTCCTGTATCATTGTTTACACCTGGTATAGTGAATGCTGCTGCAAAAACTACAGTGGTAATCAAAGTTGCCACGAGCATGCAAGAGTTTGCTGTATCTTTCATCCATTTTTCACCACTTGCTTGTAACTCCTTATGTGTCTTCGAAAACAAATCCCTTGGTGTTTGAAGTTCTGAATTCTTCTTTTCAAGGAAAGAAGGCGGCACAATCTTTTCAATCTCCTACAATAACAAAGTATAAATCAAGTGACTAAAATATGAGTATAGTGTATGGTACGAAAAGAAAGAAGGGGTATAACATTAATACTCACCTTGAACCACAACAACTCTCGTTGCATTTGAAGGGCTGCGCCTGATACAATATTTAATCTACTTGGAGGAGCCAATCCTCCCACAAGGTGTAGCATGTTGTTTTTCTTTGCGTCTAAAGTAGGTGGAATGATATCCTTGATACCACCTATCTCATATATTAAATTAAACACTTTTTCTTGCCGATTTAAAATTGAAATCTGAAATAAATCATGTTTTTCTTTGTTTGTTCTCCACATGAGACTTGGATAAGAACGTATTAGGATAGTTAAAAATTCAACATTCCCCGTTTCTGCAGCATGAGAAATTATATAAAAATGTTGATCAACAAACTTTAATAACTCGTCTTCTGGCAACTTCAGAATCTCTGCCCAAAGGTCTTTAACTAATTGATGTGCTGATGTCTCCTTAAGTGCTTTGTTATAAATCCCTTCGAACCCTAGGACAGCAAAAATAACATCAAAAGATATCATTCACTAAAAGAATTCGATGTCTATAGACATTATTTTGCTGAATCAACTCATACCGAGGACTAATGTTGAGACTTAGATAAAGGGAACAAGATAGTGTAATGCATTAAGTTACTATTATCCTAGTATGTACTTTTAATCTCTTATTTTTCCTAGTATATATCAAATGCTTCACTTCTCTTATTTTATAATGACGACCTTCATTACACTTGCAAATAATACATACCAAAGAGAAATGATTCCATCAACTTATGGTATCCTAAGATGACATAAACTTTTGGTCTAGTGGGAAAAAAATCAGTTAATTAATTATTATATTGGCAGAACATGTTGCTTTTTGACAATAGATTATTTCTTGAGATTCAAATATTGATTTATTTGAAATCAATCTCGATAAAGACTTTAATTTAAAACTATTAATTGAATTTGATTTGATACTAATTGACGTACCAAATTAAAATTTGGGTTAGACATTCTACTAATTTGATAATTCACCTATTTTTAAATAAAAATAATAATTACTACAATTAGGCAAAAAAGGAATGAGACGACGAAACAGAGAAAAAAAAATGCTGCTTGTAAGATTCTTGTGTATCTACGCAAGGAGATTGTTATAAATTTAATAGCATGTGAATATACAATAGAGATAACATATCGAACACAAAAATGATTATTTCATTAGAAGTTACAGCACTACTTTTATGAAGTGAATGTCTTTTAAATATATGATGACACGTAGTAAGATTGTTTTGTTATTGCTAAGTAATTCAAGTAAACTGGTTATTTCGTTTTACTTAATACAACAGAAAGTTCTTATTGCTAAGTAATTCAAGTAAACTGGTTATTTCGTTTAATTAACACAACGAAAATTTGCACTTAGCAAAGCTTTCCATACACGCAAGTAAAGAAAGTTTGGGTTGGAGGAAAACTAACAGGACTTAAAGAATCTTTTCCACACTGGCATCTTATTTGTGCTGGCAATCGCAGAAGGTCTACTTGCCAGATGGTACAATGCTATTTTCCAATCAAACGTGGAAGTTGCTAGCTGTGGATCCTTTCCCAGAATTTCCAATGCTATATCTGTTCATTTCAACCACGTGTTGAACATCAAAGTTTCTGTAAATATATCAAAAAACAGTAATGGCATGTGAAATTAATACTTTAAAACTCATAGTTAACGAGATATAGGACATACCATACATTTCTCCCTTAATTGTGAGGTGAAAGAGCTTTTCACGGTCAGAAGGTTTCAATATTTCAGGAGGAGTAACAGATAATAGATACGTTACCATATCTCTATGTCTCCATAAAATTGCTTGGTGGATTGGTAGGCGATCTTTTTTATCAGGAAGCAATGGCAATTTGCTGTTCTTCACCATTTCCGCTGCAACTTTCACATTTCCCGACAAAGCAGCAGTGCAAAAGGGTGTATTCCCAAGGCAATTCGTCAATTCCAAGTTTTCCCCAGTCGTCAATTTTATGACTTCTAGTGCAAAGGTTGTGTGCTTTGCTGTGATTGCAACGTGAAGAAGTGTCTGTTTTATTTCTGTAATGGGCATTACAACGGCTCCAGGATTTTCGTCAAGTATAGACTTGGCAAGTTTCCAGTTACCTGTTATGGCAGCTGTATGAAGGGAAACACAAATGCCAAGGTGTAGAGATCTTTTCCCCCCTGAAAGTTTTTAATGCAGCAAAGGTATTAGGGAATCTTAAGACCATATACATTTCCAGAAGACATCAAGAAACGTATTAGGGTACTTACTCCCATCAGTTTTACTAAAGGGTGGTTGCTGCATATTTATCTCTGAGTCTGGTCGTGATATCCTTGCATGTAAGCTAGTTTCTCGAAGTGTGTCAAGCTTTGACTCCTCAAAGGATTCACCTGTTTCCTCAACCCTCTCAGATCTTCCATTTGGCTTGTGTTCTCTTCCGTAAGGCATGTCATTGGCACCCTCCATTTTTCCTTCTTATGTGAAAAATAAAATCAGATAGAAGTTCTTCATTACCTAGAATAGAATAACCACTTAGAATAACGAAACAGATTATATTTGTCAAGAAGTTCAAAATCGTATGGATACAATCCGAATTGTGTATCTCGATCAATTGGATCGTTTCTTTGTGGATTCAGAAAAAAAAAAGGTTCTCTATCTCAACATAATTTAAGTTTATGAATAATCATATTTTCATAATGGGTGATGTGGGCAATGCTTGATATCTCAACATATCAAACACTTCAGACTTGTCTATTTAAATTGAAGAGACATTAATACATCAAGTCCATCTTTCTTTAGTTTAGGCTTCTTATTTCTAGGCTCTTTGGGCTCTATTAGATATTTTCAGCAACAACAGTTCATCTGAAGAAAAGACTGAAATAAATGTACCATGAATTGAAGGAGTAACGAATTTGATTAAAAGTATTTGTAGCTTTTTCATTTTTCATGTTCATATTATCCATCCATGACTCATAATGTAGCAAAATTATAGACGGAGCTAGCTATAGAAGTTGACTAACATGATTTTTTCTTGATTTAAGAGTTAGCTTTAGCATGGCAATCATCTTGCCATAAGCTACAACTCATCACAAATTCACCAATCTTATATCTTTTTTTTTTTTTTTTTTCAGGTTTTCAGAAAGTCTTCCTTCCATAACTTCAAAGAGAGTAACAATTAATGGCCTCGAGGGAAGTTGCAAAATCGTGGTAATGGATGAAAAAGAAAAGAAAAGAAATATATATATATTTTAAGTAAACGTGAATGTAGGGAGTCAGGTGTGGAAATGAGTCAAGGGCTACTAATAAATTGTACATAAAAGTAAATGCAAAACTGATGGCAACGCCAAAGGAAAAAAATGCTAAATTCATGATTACCAAGGCAACTACAAAGTTTAAGGTTGAATGCAGGTGCTTGGCACCACTTACTATGAGAACTCCAAGCGTTGCGAACTAAGCTTCTGAACCTCTAGGTCAGTCACCTATTATCCGGTTTGCCTTCCCTTCTTGCCTTTCGTGATTGACAGGTTTGGAGCTTTATATAGCCGTCCCATCGAGTCTATCCAGCAAACCTGTTTGACTATTGAAAGAAACTAAAATCCTATAGGTTGGCTGGAATAATGAAAATTCCGGCGAGGTAAAGGTGAGAGACAAAACCCTAAAATCTATGTGTTTCGATTGTGTGAAAATTCCCGATGATTTTTATTTTCAATTCATCTACAATATATAATCAGTTTACATGATTTACAAAATCAAAACTTTACATAAGAGAAATCAGCCAAATATGGCAAGAACTCGATGCCGGCGGTGGAGAAGATTCGGCACGAACCTAGAACGCGGCGCTGGTTGGAACTGGGTTGAGACGCGGGTCAAATGATCCAGTCAGGTCTCCCATCTATACATGGGTTAGGGCTGACATGGCTGGATGGCTGACGTGGCACTGGGTGCTGACGTGGAAGAGACACGTGGTGTTGACGTGGCCGGGGATGGTTTCTCTAACAGCCCCCCGCAAGCTGAAGGGGCAGAATGCACCGTCAGCTTGGAGCGAAGAAGATGAAACCGAGCGGAGGAGAGACGTTTGGTGAAGATGTCGGTCGGCTGATCCACGGAAGAGATGAATTGCAAGAAGAGCTGACCGCGAGCTAGGCATTCACGGACAAAATGGAAGTCAATTTCAATGTGCTTGGTGCGAGCATGAAACATAGGATTGGCCGTCAGGTAGAGAGCAAACAGATTGTTGCACCAGAGGGTTGGCGGATGGGGCGGTAAGTAATGGAGATCACGGAGGAGGTACTCAATCCATATGAGTTCAGCAGTGGTGTCGGCAAGGGACTTGTACTCTACCTTAGTGTTGGAGTGGGCCACAGTGCGTTGTTTCCGAGAGCTCCAGGAGATAAGATTGTTCCCCAGAAAAATACATAAGCCACCAACAGAGTGCCGATCATCACGGTCACCAGCCCAACCAGCATCAGAGAAAGCATGGAGGGACGTGGAGGCACTCCGAGTGAGGCGAAGACCAAGGCGAGAAGTGTTAGCCAAGTAGCACAAAATGCGTTTGATGGCCTGCCAATGATCAGTGGTGGGGTGGTGAAGAAACTGACACGCAGTATTGACAGTATAGGTAATGTCCGGGCGAGTGAGAGTGAGGTACTGAAGAGCACCTATAATGCTGCGGTAGAGAGCAGGATCAGCAAGAGGTTCACCACTTCAAAGAGAGAGGGGTTCATCGGTGGTGCACAGAGTAGAGACTGCTTTAGCATTAGTCATCTTGGCTCGAGCCAAGATGTCATGAGTGAACTTGGCCTGATGGAGAAGAAGTCCATCAACAGTGGGTTGCACTTCAACACCCAAAAAATAATGAATGGGGCCAAGATCCTTGAGAGCAAACTCTTGCTGAAGAACCTGTAAGAGAGCAGGAATGGGGGCCTGGGAAGACCCAGTCAGAATAATATCATCAACATAAACAAGGAGGATGATGTTGTACCGGGGAGTGTGGCGAGTGAAGAGAGAGGTGTCAGCAGTAGATATGGTGAAGCCAATGGTGACAAGAAAGGAGCTCAACCACTGATACCAAGTCCGAGGTGCCTGCTTAAGTCCGTAGAGAGAATGGTAGAGGCGGAAAACATGGCTGGGGCGAGAGGGATCAACAAACCCCTGGGGCTGCTCCATATAAACAACTTCATTGAGGTGCCTATGGAGAAAGGCATTAGACACGTCCAACTGGTGAATAGTCCACCCTCAAGAGTAGGCAAGAGAAAGAACAGTGCGAACCGTAACAGGCTTGGCAACAGGGCTGAATGTCTCGGTGAAATCAATGCCTTCTTGCTGGTGAAAGCCCTTAGCGACAAGGCGGGCCTTGTAGCGCTCAAGGGAGCCATCAGACCACAGCTTAACCTTAAATATCCATTTGCAGCCAATTGGGTGCACATCCGAAGGAGGAGGAACTAGTACCCAGGTGCCATTGCGAATGAGAGCAGTATACTTGGCAGCCATGGCTTCATGCCAATGAGGGTCTCGAACGGCCTGGGAAAAGCAAAAGGGTTCCGGATACGGGTGGGCGGAGGCTGTGAGAGCATCGGTTTGATGGCGGGTGAGGGTACGACGGGCAATGGTGCCATCGTGAAGGCGGGTGATTGGGCGAGATGTGGGGGGAGGGGGAGGTGGGGAGGAAGGGGGAGAGGGTGTAGGAGAGGGAGAGGGAAAGGGAGTGGGGGGGTCGGGGTTGGCAATGGGTGTAATGAGTGAGGAAGGATTAGGAGAGGAAACGGGTAAGGGGACAGGGACCAAAGTCGGTGGGGTGGGGGAGGAGACAGGGGATGCAGGGCAAGTATAGGGGAAAACCTCCTCATGAAAGATAGCATCCGCAGTGATGAAGATGCGATGGGTTTGGGGGTTATAGCAACGGTAGCCACGATAGCCAGGTGGGTAGCCAAGGAAGATGCAGGCCTGAGAGCGGGGAGCTAGCTTATGTGGGGCATAGGGCCGAAGGTATGGGAAGACAACACAACCAAATACTCGAAGGTGGGAGAGGTCGGGATGTTGGTTAAAAAGTATTTTCCATTGAGAGCGATTACCAAGCAGTGGAGTCGGGAGATGGTTGATGAGGAAGACAGCCGTCTCGAAGGCAAAATCCCAGAAATGAGAGGGAACAGTAGCCTGAGTGAGGAGAGTAAGACCCATCTCAACAATATGACGATGCTTGCGCTCAGCAGTGCCATTCTAGAACGGAGAGTACAGGCAATAGAGACGTCGATGGATGCCATGTTGTTGTAAATACAGCTGGAAGGCAGATGAGAGAAACTCTGGGGCGCCATCACATTGAATGGCTTAGAGGCGGTGGCGAAGTTGATTCTCGGCAAAAGTATGAAATGTAGAGAAGATGTGAAGAAATTGAGAGCGGGTATGGAAAGTGTATAACTAGGTAAATCGGGAGAAATCATCAACGAAACACACATAGTATTTATTACCATTAAAAGAGTCAACGGGGGTAGGGCCCCATACATCAAAATGAACTAGTTGTAAAGGAAAGGATGACCTAGACGGGAACGGGAGGTGGTGGTGGCGATGGCTGTTACTAAAAGCACATGCTGTATAGGGCGGGGAGGGGGGGGTAGTGTAATTTATTGTAGCAGACTTCAAAAACGAAAAAAGGACAGCTCATGACGGATGACTGAGGCGACGATGCCACAAAGTGAGAGAGTTGGGGCTGGAGACGGCGAAGGCCCTGGGAGGGGAGAAGACATCAGAGGGGGCCACACGATAGAGTCCACGATCAAGGGTTCCATGGAGGAGGACTTGGCCAGTAAGAGAAGAAACAGCCCAAAAGTGAGTGGAGGAAAAGAGGAAATAACAACGGTTATCAGAGGCAAATTGGGAAACAGATAAAAGATTTTTAGTGATGGATGGAACGACAAGAACATGTGACAAAGTAAATTGGGGAGTACGAAGAGTACCTGTGTGGGTTATGGGAAGAGAGACACCGTCACCAACAATGAGTTACTGGGAGCCGGTGTAGGGGGTAACATGGGAAAAGCCAGCAGTGGAATCCGTGACGTGGTGAGAGGCACCAGAGTCAGGGAGCCAAGAGGCGAGATCAAGGGCGGAGGGAGGGGGGTTGGGAGGACCATAGTGGGAAATAGGGGGTGGGAGAGAGGAAAAGTGAGCTGAGGGGAAAGATTGAGTGGGGTAGGGTGCATGATAGCTATAGTGGGCATGCAGAAAGGGGGAGGATTCAGCGGGGTAAGGTGCAAGAGAGTTATAGTGGGGATGCAGAGGAGGGGCAGATTCAGTGTGGTAGGGTGTAGGATAGTTATAGTTGGGGGGGACAGCAGAGGAGCAGGGGATCCGATGTGGTAGGGTGCAGGATAGGTGAGGTGTGCATGCGGGTTTAAGTGGGTTTGGGTCGGCGGGTAGCGGGGCAGGTTAAATTGTGGGTTGAAGCGTTCCGGGCACCTGCTGACGTGGTGCCCGACCCGTTTGCACAAGCCACAGAAAGGCCGAGTGTGGCGCCGGCCTTGATTATGAGCCCGCGAGGACCAGGGCTGGGCTGGGGGAATGGGTAGAAGGCCATCTTTGGTGGGCTGGGTAGAGGCCAGGTGGTTCGGGCGAGTGGGTGAGGACCTTGGGTCGGGCTTAGGGTTCGGGAGAAGCGGGTCGGGATGTGGCTTACCCTGGAATGTGCCAGGATAGCCGGCGAAAGCTGCCGGGGAGACCGCGGCAACGCCACGACCGCGTAAACGGCCTTCCTGGGCCAAAATCAGTCCGTGAATGGTTTCACGGTTGAAGGGGGCATGCTGATTTTGCACGGACACGGAGGTTGCCAGATTATCATAATCCTCCCCGAGTCCCCGGAAGAGCTGGCCGACGTATTCATCGTCGTCAATTTTGACGTCGATGGCGGCGAGCTGATCCAGCAGGGACTTGACCTCGTGGAGAAACTCGGTGATAGTCCGAGACCCCATTGTGATTGTGTGGAGTTGGAGGCGGAGGGAGGAGGCACGGGCGGAGGAGTGGGCGGCGTAGGATTTCTTAAGGAAATCCCACGTAGTGGTGGAGGACCGAATGTTCGAGAGTTGCGTCACCACCGTGTTGGTGGATGTCGCGAGAAGCCAACTGAGCGCCGTCTGGTCACGAATCAACCAGTCGGCGTAGGCTGGGTTGGGACTCTCGGACCTAGTCAAAGAGATAAAGGTTTGGGGGGGGGGGGGGGGGAGTTTCGTGCCTTCGAGGATCGGAAGGAGACGATGGGAGACCAGGAAGGGAAGGAGACGGGTGCGCTAGACGACGAAATTGGAGCCGTCAAAGCGCTCCTGGAAGGAGGGGGAAGGGGCGGCGGGGTGAGATGTGTTGGAGGAGGCCGTCGGGAGGGTCAGAATTTTGGGAATGGGATTAGGGTTTGAGGAATCGACAGTTTGAGACGAGACAGCGGAAGCCATTGGAAGAGATCGGGACGGGACGGGGCGTTAGCCGGTGGCGGATGATACCATGAAAGAAACTAAAATCCTATAGGTTTGCCGGAATAATGAAAATTCCGGCGAGGTAAAGGTGAGAGACAAAACCCTAAAATCTGTGTGTTTCGATTGTGTTAAAATTCCCGATGATTTTTATTTTCAATTGATCTACAATATATAATCGGTTTACATGATTTACAAAATCAAAACTTTACATAAGAGAAATAAGCCAAATATGGCAAGAACTCGACGCCAGCGGTGGAGAAGATTCGGCACGAACCCAGAACGTGGCGCGGGTTGGAATTGGGTTGAGACGCGGGTCAAGTGATCCAGTCGGGTCGCCCATCTGTACATGGGTTAGGGCTGACGTGGCTGGATGGTTGACGTGGCACTGGGTGCTGACGTGGAGGAGACATGTGGCATTGGCCGGGGATGGTTTCTCTAACAACTATTTTAATTCTTCTCCGGTTCTTTCTCCCACTAAAGAAGCTTCTTAGAAAAAACACTACAACCACTTTGTGGTAGTTTTTGAAAGGCAACAACTATGATGTTGAAATTTGTTACATGTGTTATATTTATCCTTTCACATTGACAGTCCAAGCCATTTAGCAGTCAAAGAAACATTTTTTGGAAAGCTATGGGTGATAACAATGAATAAATAAATAATCATTGTATAAGTTGACAGCAACTTAATCAATAAAAGCTACAACTGTGACGTTAAAATTTGTTACATGTGTTCTATTTATCCTTCCAGATTGACTGTCCAAGCTGTTTAGGAGTCAAAGAAACATTTTTTGGAAGCCATTGTTAGGTGATAACAATGAATAAACAAATAATCATTGTATAAGCTCACAACAACTTAATCAATAAATGCTACAGCTGTGACGTTTAAATTTGTTACATGTGTTCCATTTATCCTTTCACATTAACTGTCCAAGCCGATTAGTAGTCAAAGAAACATTTTTTGGAAAGCCATTGTTGGGTGATAACAATGAATAAATAAATAATCATTGTATAAGCTAACAACAACTTAATCAATAAAAGCTACAACTGTGACGTTGAAATTTGTTACATGTGTTCCATTTATCCTTTCACATTGACTGTCCAAGCCACTTAGCAGTCAATGAAACATTTTTTGGAAAGCCCTTGTTGGGTGGTAACAATGAACAAATAAATAATCATTGTATAAGCTGACAGTAACTTAATCAATAAAAGCTACAACTGTAACGTTGAAATTTGTTACATGTGTTCCATCTATCCTTTCAGATTCACTGTCCAAGCCGTTTAGCAGTCAAAGAAACATTTTTTGGAAAGCCATTGGTGGGTGATAACAATGAATAAATAAATAATCATTGTATAAGCTCATAGCAAGTTAATCAATAAAAGCTACAACTGTGATATTGAAATTTGTTACATGTGTTACATTTATTCTTTCAGATTGACTGCCTAAGTTGTTTAGCAGTCAAAGAAACGTTTTTTGGAAAGCCATTGTTGGGTGATAACAATGAATAAATAAATAATCATTGTATAAGCTCACAACAACTTAATCTATAAAAGCTACAACTGTGACGTTGAAATTTGTTACATGTGTTCCATTTATGCTTTTAGATTGACTATGCAAGTCGTTTAGCAGTCAAAGAAACATTTTTTGGAAAGCCATTGTTGGGTGATAACAATGAATAAATAAATAATTATTGTATAAGCTCACAGCAACTTAATCAATAAAAGCTACAACTGTGACGTTGAAATTTGTTACATGTGTTCAATTTATCCTTTCACATTGACTGTCCAAGCCGCTTAGCAGTCAAAGAAACATTTTTTGGAAAGCCATTGTTGGGTGATAACAATGAATAAATAAATAATCATTGTATAAGCTCATAGCAAGTTAATCAATAAAAGCTACAACTGTGATATTGAAATTTGTTACATGTGTTACATTTATCCTTCCAGATTGACTGCCTAAGTCGTTTAGCAGTCAAAGAAACGTTTTTTGGAAAGCCATTGTTGGGTGATAACAATGAATAAATAAATAATCATTGTATAAGCTCACAACAACTTAATCCATAAAAGCTACAACTGTGATGTTGAAATTTGTTACATGTGTTCCATTTATGCTTCTAGATTGATTGTGCAAGTCGTTTAGCAGTCAAAGAAACAATTTTTGGAAAGCCATTGTTGGGTGATAACAATGAAGAAATAAATAATTATTGTATAAGCTCACAACAACTTAATCAATAAAAGCTACAACTGTGACGTTGAAATTTGGTACATGTGTTCAATTTATCCTTTCACATTGATTGTCCAAGCTGCTTAGGAGTCAAAGAAACATTTTTTGGAAAGCCATTGTTGGGTGACAACAATGAATAAATAAATAATCATTGTATAAGCTCATAGCAACTTAATCAATAAAAGTTACAACTGTGATATTGAAATTTGTTACATGTGTTACATTTATCCTTTCAGATTGACTGCCTAAGTCGTTTAGCAGTCACAGAAACGTTTTTTGGATAGCCATTGTTGGGTGATAACAATTAATAAATAAATAATCATTGTATAAGCTCACAACAACTTAATCCATAAAAGCTACAACTGTGACGTTGAAATTTGTTACATGTGTTCCATTTATCTTTTTAGATTGATTGTCCAAGCTGTTTAGCAGTCTAAGAAACATTTTTTGGAAAGCCATTGTTGGGTGATAACAATGAATAAATAAATAATTATTGTGTAAGCTCACAGTAACTTAATCAATAAAAGCTACAACTGTGTCTTTGAAATTTGTTACATGTGTTCCATTTATCCTTTCAGATTGACTGTCCAAGCTGTTTAGTATTCAAAGAAACATTTTTTGGAAAGCCATTGTTGGGTGATAACAAAGAAAAAATAAATAATCATTGTATAAGTTCACAGCAACTTAATCAATAAAAGCTACAACTGTGACGTTGAAATTTGTTACATGTGTTCCATTTATCCTTTCAGATTGAGTGTCCAAGCTGTTTAGCAGTCAAAGAAACAGTTTTTGGAAAGCCATTGTTGTTTGATCACAATGAAACCGCATTTGTGGGTTTTGTCCATGTGAATGCATTTGTTTAGGCTTGGCTCCTTTCATTAGTTAATTTTAACTTCCTTGTGATTCCCTTGCATCTAAGCTACTGTTTATTGAATTGCTACGCCTAAAAGTTTCATTGAATTGCTAAGGGGAAAGATCCAATTTTATGAAATGATACATAATTAGGTGAATAGATGAACAAAAAGCAAACAACAAATTTTCATCATCTTTGTTAAAATATTTGTGGATGATGACAGTTTACTAGATGTGTTTGAAGATGATATTTAAATCCAAAAAACACAACAACATTATAAATTCTTAAAAATTAGTCTAGAGTTTTTTTGACCCACTTTATGCTCAAAATAAAAGGTTACTTTCACAATTGAACACACCCAATTCAGATGTTACGTGAGCTAGATAAAAAAAAGAAAAAAAAATCATATCAGAATAATGAATGCTCAAAAATAAAAGCATTTGCCACGCAAAGAGTAAACGATAGTGACTACTAAACAACCGAACATTGACTCCCCAACAACCAAACAATAGCTGCCGACAGCCACTCATGCACAAATCAATCCAAACAAAATGTAGAGTCATTGTACCATCATATATTAACTACTTTAACCTCCCCTTTTATGTGTTATCGAGTGGTTATTCCAACGTAGAAAAAGCACTCTTAATCCCTTAAGACGGTAATCACCGAAATTTTTAGTTTGCAATCTTGAACGTCTGTTTTAGTTGAACTCAAAGATATTTTGTAGCCATTAATGATTGGGTCCTACTATTAGTATCGGTGATCCCGAAAGTCGACAAAGTCAGACTGAAAGAATGAAAATTCCAATAGTGGTCCATGTTTTTGACCACTAATAAAGGAGGGGGAGGGGGCTGGGGATACAATGGTAGTCGGCAAAAAAATAATTATCTCCACAACGGAAAAATTACTGAATTTTTGAAAAAATTAAAATGATGGATATTAATAAAATGTTTGACACCAATTACTAAAAGATTTAATAAAGTTAAGCTGCCAAGCTGTCAGGCTCTCTAAGAAGAGTTTTTGATATAAATATTAATATTAAAGGTTAGGTTCACATGACACAATTTCAACATAGAACAAGTCAGATAGTTTTGCTTGTTACTTCATTAGATAAATTTTGAAAATAATTTAAGAAATCTTTAAGAATGATTTTGATTTGATAAAACAGATTTTAATATTTAAAATAGTTTTGGCTGAGTAATTGCTAAGTTGGTTGTTTGTGTTAGTAGACACCCACTTTTTTATTAGTCATAGAATAATCTTACATGTAAAGAGAATTTTAAAACAAGATAATAGCGATATACAATGCTAATTCACCCATATCTTACTATCCCTTATTGTTTCAAATATTAGGATACTATTTTTGAAACAATATATGTATTTATTTTATGTTTATCAATTTGTTTGGTCAAAATTTCTTTTATTGTATTTTCTTCTTGCATGAGCCGGCACTTTTGGTGCTAATTGATTTGATTGCCTTTTTACTTTTGGAGCAACAGACAATGACAATAATGGTAGCCATTAGTCTTCTTCTCCATGCTTCCTGTGTTACGATCAATATTGACTCTCAACAACAAAACGTTAACTCCCCAACAATCAAACGAAAACTACTGAAAGCCATTCACATGTTGATCAATCAAACCAAAACCCATAATCATGATACCATTTTATTGACCGCTTTGCCCTTTCTTCTCTATGCATTCGTTGACCAGCGGTACTAACGTAGGAAAACATTTTCAATCCCTTCTGCAATCAACCTGAAACCCCATATAAATGATCGGACACTAATTATTAATATTGTTGATCTTGAAAGAAATGAGGGAGTAAAGTGCTGGTTGAGTCGTGAAGAGATGACCTTCCTCTAGACATCTAATCCAGCTTCACCAAAGAATCTTGAGAGTTTTGATTATCTCATAAAATGGAACTTGTCTATGAGATAATCTGAATAAGGATAAATACATTGGTTTATACACAATTTAAACTAAAGAAAAATTTCCTTAGCACTCAACGTGTTTTGTCCCATTGATTTGCTTTTACTTCATACGTTAGTAACATCTCTTTTTTTCTTTTTTTCTTGGTTTTGTAATTAACGAGGTTAAATGGAAAGAAGGAAAATTACTAAAAGTTGAATACAATTAAAATGAGGGATCTTAAGAAAATGTTTGACAACAATCATGGAAAGATTTAACAAAGTTGAGCTTCCGAAGTTTGGAAGAGTCTAAGAAAGTGTTTTTAATAGTTCAACAGCAAGTACAAATGGAACTCAATCCAAGAATAAATATATTTTAATATGTGTAATTGCGGGTTTTCCTTTTTAGGTGTAATAAAATTTGCCTAATAATTGGTTTCTGTGACTCATTATTATTTTTGTTCGATATTCTTACCACGTCACTGGCACTTTGCCAGTTGCGTCAGTCGGCTGACGCAATTGACTTTTAGTATTCCGATGGCCCTTATATAGACTTCTCTGTATTTTAATTAATATAAATATTAATGTTAAAGTAAAGGTTAAGTTGATATATGACACAATTTTTAACGTGCAACAGGTCAGACAGTTTTGGTCGTTACTTCATAAGATAAAATTTAAAAATATTTGAAGAGATTTTCAAGAATGATTTTAATTTGATAAACAGATTTTGATATAATTATGAATTCTAAATCCAATAATTCATTAGTATATTCATTAAAAGATTATGAATTGTTCATTATTCTACTAACTGTGAAAGAACTATCAAATTCATACACCTTAGCATCTAAAATCCAATGACAATTAGATAACCCACCTTAGTCAAAGTTTCTTTCATATAGGACTAGAAGCATGTTGTTTCTCACTCTTTTCAGTTGCGAACCATGGCAAACACACTGTGCTAGTTACTATTGTTTGCTTAACATGTACTGGCAAGTTAGAATGAAATAGACACCATAAAAAGGTAACATTTGTGTGTTTCACCCTTTTTAATACATGTGGACAAGAGGGACCTACTCCCATTAGTTTCATTTTCAATATCCTCAGCTAAGCTTTGCTCCTTTACATCTATGTGTTCCAATTATTGTGATTTCTCTACATCTAAGCTACATTCTTAAGTTATCTTCAAATTTGGTTACTAGAGTTATCTAGTTTCGTTGACTTGTTCCAAAAGACAAGCATATGAAGGATCGCGCCAAGGAAATGGCAGAACAGAAAAGAATCATTGTAAAGTAATTTCCCTTTTAGAGAAAAATCCTTTTAGTATTTATAAAAAAAGTCTCACTCGTTTGCATTTTGTTAGGCATGTGTGCCACATTGTTTTTTTGGTCTTCTTTTTTATTTTTTTCAAATAAGCCTAGATACTAAATAATTTAATTGATTTATAACTCATGTATAGATGGGGAAAAAAACTAAAAATTGTCCAATACTCTATAAATATTCTTTTATATTTTATAATATTTTATGAATGATGAAAGTTTACTATATATATGTTTGAAGATAATATTCCACTCGAAAGAACATAATACATTATATATTCTCAAAAAAAGTCAAATATTGTTCAGTCTTTCTCCTTCCTTACAAACTTTCTTTTTTTATAACTTAACAGCCTAACAAGACTTTCAATTTGAATGCTACATGAGCGGGTTATAAAATGACATGTCAAATCAGAATAATAAATTCCCAAAACAAGATCATGTGCTATGCAAAGATTTGACCCCGAAACGATAATTAACTCTTCAACAACCCAAGTACTAATTCGGACATTTCATAAGCTAAGGCTTCTTTAATGCTCCTAAAAATTCACTAGCCTTAGCTGGTTATAAAGTGACATATTAGACCTGATTTATTTTGGGAAGAGATCATGTACAAAACATTAACTCCCTAACTACCCAAGGCAAGAAAATTCCCTGTATGGTCGGTTCTAAAATTGTTGCTATTACTATAATCTGTTGGCCCTCCTTCGGTATACGATTCGGTTTAGTTTGTGCATTAAGCAAAAAGCAAAACATTCCGATTTTGAGAATCAGTGCAGAACGAAGTAATAACTAAAGTTGAAAAATTAGTGATAGTATTTTGACATTTTAAAGATTAACTTATCTATAAAAAGAAGGTATCTTTAGGGAATAGTAGTAAGCATTTTTAGAATTTCCATTAACAGGAAATTCAGGAAATTCAGAAAATCCACAATCTAAAGGATAGCAAATCCCAACTCTCTTTCCATTCTGTAAAAGTAGACTGAAAATCTGAAAAAAGGACTACTAAATTAATTCCCAAAACTTGTTTCTATTAAATTAATCTTGCATAATCTTAAAATAAACTGCACATCTTTTAGGTCATGAGATCTTTCGAATTACAACGAACTTTTGAAGTGGCCTGTGAATTATTATACAAAGTATTTGGTACAGAGCCATTTTGATAGATGATTGGCCTCAAAAAATGAAAACATGTTATTTTCCTTCTTTTGATTCATTTTGTTAAGCAGGTATGATAATTTATGAGATTCCACTCGCGGAAATCATGACTTCATTGCAATAGAGATTGTCAAACTGCATGGACTTAACTTTAGGCGCATGAAAACCACCATGGAATGGATGGTAACAGGCCTTTCATATATATTTGTTGATAAAGCAATCATATTTTAACTGTTAATGTCTTCCTGAATGTTTGTTTTCCTTTTTATGTTTGAGGAAATTTAAGTTGTTGTGTTTGAATTAAAATGAGAGAGAACTACTATTTCACAAAATTGAGTCTTCTCAAGAAAATAAATCACTCTTTGATATTAAGAATCTTAGAGGATCTATTTGAGCCCACTAAGCTTAATTATTTGGCTAATGTTTCAGGGATTTATTTAATTTTGTCTTTTATATAGTATATTTTTCAGATGTAACCTTCTCCTCTTATTATATAGATATTATCCTCTTTTTAATGTTAAATAGATTTTCTCAAATTATCACATAATGATCTAATTATTGAAACTACTTCTGTGATTTAATTTGTACACAAAATTACATTTACCCGACTTTGGTAGTTGAACACAACTGCACTAGTGGTAATGGTTATCCATGAATTTAAAATATTTAAAGATAGAGAATTCTTTTTACTGTTTTCTTTTATCTATTTACCTAATTAAGTATCTTATGTTTTTAATCATGTGTTTATTCATTCTTCATCTATCACAACAAACAAGACAGAAATGGAAGATAGCGATGTCAACATGCCCGTTAGAGAAGACAAAAGGCAGGAGTTCGAGAAATTTCCACAAAGGAGTCATACTCAAAGGCCACCTTCAGGAGAGGTTAGTGCGGGAGATGAAAGTCTTCAGGCTCTATGGCTGTTTTTTGTTAAAATTCAGCCCACTTTATCCTCTTTTTTACCGGATTTGACTGAATGGCATGCATTCAAAATACAAGGGTCAAGCTCGCACGTACCTTAGGAAATTAGTATGGACACAGGGGAGCCAAGCTCTGACGTGCCTGGAAAAACTAGGTTAGAGGCAGAGACGCCAATACTTGATATGCCTCAAGAAATTGGTGTAAGTGGAACGACATCGCAGCAAGT